>CM064339.1:32877254-33159754 GCA_032595735.1 Pelochelys cantorii
CCCACCAATACACACATTTGAGGGAGTAGTAGAGGAGTATATTGGTATGGACTAAGAGATCTATTGTAAAGGAATCAAACCACAGAGAGACATGGATTGCTTTACAGTAGATGTCTGGAGAATGGAAGCTGCCCATGCAGATAAAGCTCAATATCAGTTTAAAACTGAGTTTGATAATTTCTTACTCAGAAGAAAGGAAATTGGAATTTTAGAGCTATAATTAATTTTAATCATAAATTGTCAAACAAATCTCTCCTTGAGTAGTTGAAAGGCCCTAAAGCAGCCAAGAAAGAATATCAATACTTCACAAAGGAGGAATGATTGTTCCAATTCACAGCTTAATTGACTTTAAGGCTTAATGAAAAACACTACAGTGCAGTTAGTACACATAGTTGCTCTGATGAACATTGAAATCTATGCCCCAGAAAGAGGAGTTAGGGAGTTTATTTTATATTGTATTATCAATACATTTTCTAACTGGGTATAAGCATAACAGTTGGACAAAGCTACATAGCTCCAGATGTTAACTATATTCGCAAGAAAATTCTTCACAATATGGATGAATAAAACATCAGAAGCTTTTAGTATTGAGAAACTTGCATGTTTTTATTTCTATCACATTTCAATATTTTAAGTAGCTATTTAAAATAAATTGAACATTTTATTTTTTCTTAACAAAAAGTCTGGAGAAATGTACTATAGTAGTTTTCTTCAATATTAAGATGGCAGTTACCTCAAGTAGAGATTAAATTTCTTTTACATGATGATGCTTACAAGGTATAAAAGTAACAAGTACAGAAAATGTCTAAGGGTATGTCTAAACTATGTGGTTTTTTTCGAAAGAGGATATGTAAATTCTGTGGCAATTTGCATATCTTCTTCTGATCGCTCTTTCGAAAGCGGGTCTTCGAAAGTGAAAGTATTCTGGACGCAGCTTTTTTGGGGGAAAAAACCCCATTTTCGAAAAACTGCTCTTCCTTAAAAAAGTATTGTCCACCTGTCGCTCAAAGTATTGTCCACCTGAGGGTGACTCCTATCGAGAATAATAGATTGATAGACACTCGCTGTGACTAAAATTAAAACCTGATCCTTAAGTCTTGGCTTTCCAACTGAAATATACAAAGACAGGAAGTAAGTTATATGCCTAGGCTTTGTGTGTGTGTCCCAATTGTGAGGAATGCATGCAGGGTTCTATACATTAGCCAAGTTTCTCAAGGAGAAAGGATTAGTCTGACAGTGAGCCTCAGATGTTCATTTTGGTTCTGTGTATTGAATATGCTATGTTGAAAAGAAATGTTACCTCTGTCAGGCAAAGATTCTTTTGCTGCTTTTATCATCTTGACCCCTGTGGATGTTAATCTTGATCTGGAAGATAAAACTCTTGCTACCCATTGTGTGCTTATTCATTGAGTTTCTGTTTTACCCCAAGAATGCCACAAGATCTACATAGTTGTTTTCCTCACCACAATCCTAGGTATAGGATGCCTAAATTAGGCAAAATCCACTAAAAATTCTGAAGACCACTGACATGCTCAATGGAGAATGGACTCCGTGTGGCTGATTAGCAGGAAGCTGTAGAGTGCAGTCATGGAAAGTTGTAAGAATGTTTCTGAAAGCACAGGTAGCTAGTAAAAGGAGTTTGGTATCTGGGGAGAGGCAGCTGATTGTACGTACTGTGGGAATCATGTGCAACTAAGAATCTGCAGCTGTTGGTTCCACAAAATGGTATTGAATGGCACTTCTCTGGCAAATTTTATAATTAATAAACACTGTCAAAGTAAAATGTTCAAAAAACAAGTATGGATATTTCAACATACTTTACTGCGGAGAAATTATTTTTGTGATGAGGTATTGCACGGCTACAGAATGTCATACTTTGTTAGAGTATGTGCTATTATATTGTAAAATACAATGTAGTAAAACCATCACTATATCAGTAGGAGGGAGGCACGTTTCTTCAGTGCTCTGAATCTGGTAAAGAAGTTGAAGACTAAAAAATA
The DNA here is from genome assembly GCA_032595735.1 of Pelochelys cantorii. NCBI lineage: Eukaryota > Metazoa > Chordata > Testudines > Trionychidae > Pelochelys > Pelochelys cantorii. Next base: position 32,879,255 of record CM064339.1, read on the forward strand.
ACAAGGAAAAGATGTAGGATAACTAGCAGCGCGTAAGCTTTTTAATTTATAAAGGCCCGACCTTACTCTCTTTCAAGTTAGAATCTTTCAGTTGATTGTAATGTGAGTTAGATGAGAACTGATGTTATTAATGCAGTTCTGGCTGAGGTTGGTAGTAATTAAATGTCATAACCATCTGATAGTAGGCTATGAGTTGCATGAAACAAATGGATTCTTAGTCCAGTTCCATATCAGTATGTGGTGCAATATTGAAGGATGCAGGGCCTGGTTCTTGGGGCTACTGGTAAAGCCATCTTCCGAGTACAGCTCGTAAATAAATTGTTATATGGTAACACACAAAACTGTGAACAGTATTCAAATGTGTTAGCAGCTCTAAGAAAATTTAAGGTTCAAATATACTGTAACTCAGTCTGCTAATGGAGGGGCTAATTAGCTGTATCTTTAGAACGTCTCAAGTCATTGATAAGCTTTAGAGTTCCAAATTTTGTGTGTGTTTTTGGTATTGTATATTGGTAATGCAGTTACCCACAATGATGTTTCTCAGCGTGTCAGAGCAACTAGTCTTGATAGATTTCTTCAGTGATAATGTTTCTACGTTCTTCTTGCCAGGCAAACACCCTTAAAAACAACAATGAATTTAGTGACTGGCAATAGCAAGGATTCTTTTTCTGTAATGATTTGCAAAGAAATTTATGAGGAAAAACAAATGGATGAATTAAAAATATTAAATAGCTTCACCAGCATCCACATGGATGAATTGTTGAGATCTATTTTTTCTTGTGCTATAAACATATGGCATGAATTTGCTGCTCTCATTACAGATGCTGAGAGAAGGGAAAGACAAATATTTATATTACATTCATGTTTTACAGTAAAAACACTGTTCAGTTTGTTTATACAGTTCCACTGTTACAGTTTTTATGGTTGGTAATGAAACCACTGTAAAACCAGAGTCTGAATTATATAGCAGATCCTTGCATTTAGAAAGATGTCCAACATTGAATAACGGATATCATTTATACAGAATCAATCTACTGACTACAGCTGAACTATTTGTCTATACATACAGTTAAGCTTGCACCATTATTGTAGTAAAGATGTAGTTTTATTATCCAAATAAATATACTGATGTTGTAAAGTAATAACACTTATGAACTATAAAGCAGACTTCTAGTCAGTATGGGTGGGTGCAGGAGGCTTTGAAGGATTTGGTAGGCATTTTCCAGTCATTTAAGACCTCGTATGGCTTCCATTTTCATTAAACATTATGGATCTGCTCCAAATGTTTAATTAATATAACATCTTACTCTTTATTCACTTTAATTTCTCACCATGCTTATAGAGCTTGGAAGTATTTCTTTTTCAGCTGATACACATTCTTTGGGATCTCAGTAGTTTATGCTAAATATATGAGTTAGTTACATAACAGTGACATAATTTAACTTTTAACAGTTGTTTTAATTTGAAAGTATTGGTAGAAAATATCTAGTCAGCTCCCTTTCCACAAACACCCTTTTTTATACAATCTATCTACCGCCAAAAATATACACTTTATTGATTTCAGATGTATAAATGTTAATAATGTTTCTCTAGTGCTACAGGTTCTTCTGGTACTGAACAGACATACCCTGTAGAAACAGCTTATGATCCTTTCCAAAAGCTTTTACTGTCTGAGTTGTAGAGCTACAAGCACTTACTGCCAAATATAGGACCTCTTGTCATGAGTAGTCGCACTGACTCCAGGTGCACTGCTCCTGGTAGCAAGCACTGCACTAAGTGTTAGAAGTTATCAGTACTTGGCCCTTGATAAAATATTAGGAGAAGAAATGTAATTAAAGAAATGGGATCTGCATTTTTTAGTTTTGTTGACGTCTTGTAGTTCCAAGACTTTGTCAAAATGTTATCAAAGTTTTTAAAATGTATATTGTAGTTACAGCATAGATAAAAGAGCTGCAGAAATGGGTTAGCAGTGGCTGCCAACCTGGAAGAAGAGCATTCAAGGGTACTTGAATTTGAAGTGGGTTGGCGCAGTTGAGGTTGGGGTTGTTCCCTCCACTGCGCCAAATGGCTGGTCATGTGAGTGGGGGCAGCAGAGGTGGGAAGATTTGGGTGAAGGAATAGTAGGATCTTGGGGAAGAGAAAAAGGAAGGGACCGTACAGGGAAGAACATTGTGAGGAATGTCCTATGGAAAGGAACAGGAAGTGTTTGGAAGGGTTTTAATAGGGAGGAATAATTATCTGAATGGTGGAAAAGAAAAATAGGTGTAGATGGGATAGGTTTCTTAGATTAGTATAAGGGGTAGAAGTGATGGGTGAGGAGATTTGACTAGGGTGATTGCAGTAGTCCTAGTGAAAGAAATGAGGGTGTGATGTCTCTCACTAGTAGAGGCTGCCAATCCCAAACCAAATGTACACCAGCACCAAGGCAGTCTCATGAAAAGAAGGGTGAGTTCTGGACATATCAGCCTTATGCCTACTTCATTCATGCTTGACTTCAGAGTGAAAGAGAACAGATTTTGTTCGACCTGGTGTCATTTTGCAAGGTCAGCAAAAATATCCCATTGTATTCTTGGCTTTTCATATACAATGCACAGAAGGAAGTTAGTAGAGTGACAATCAAAGGAGATTCACCTTAGTGGTTTAATAACATTCTGACTACGGGATACTTCAGAATAGTAAATTATGCCTTGGGTGTCTTGCTGTAATTTTGTATTTTTAGGTTTCTCTGAATCAGGGGTGGGCAAACTTTTTGGCCTGAGGGCCACATCAGATTGGAAATTGTATGGCAGGCCATGAATGCTCACAAAATTGGGGCTGGGCTTTGTGAGGGGGTAAGGGTTCTAGCTGGGGTGCAGGCTCTGGGGTGGGACAGTGGATGAGAGATTGAGAGTGTAGGATAGTGCTCTGGGCTGGGACCCAAGGTTTTGGAGGATGGGAGGGGGATCAGGGCTGGGATAAGGAATTGGCGCATGAGGGAGCTTAAGGGTGCAGGCTCTGGCCAGTGCTTACCTCCTCAAGCAGTTCCCAGAAGCAACAGCATGTCCCCCTTCTAGCCAGCTCATATGCAGAGGCTCTGTGTGCTGCACTTTCTGCCTCCCCTCCTCTGTCCTGATGCTTTACCTCTGAAGCACCCATTGGCCAGAGTTCCTGGAGGCTTGGGGCAGTGTATGGCTGTCCTATGCATAGGGACTGGAGGAGGGAAGTGCTGCTGCCTCTGGGAGATGTGCAGATTAGGGCAAATTCCAGATCCTTCTTCCCAGTGGGTGGATTAAAATTGCTGGTGGCCCACCCCTGCTCTAAACTGTATGTCAACATCTAACTTCTGAAGCCATAATCTCACTGTCAACTAATAAAGAAAAAGTGCTGTTGCATAACTATGAAGTTAGTGTTATATTTAATTAGTGTAAAATACAGTTTTCATATAATAGCTTGTAAATTTTTAACTTGCCATAATATTGTGCATTAGACCCACTTCATCGGAATTTATCATCCCACTTGTCTTCTACCATCTCACTGCACTTCTCAGAAATGTCTGCAATGTAATACATAGTACATTTGCAGGAGAATGATATTTTTGTTCATGATTTTAGTAAAACACTGTTTTTGATACAACCTTGGTGTTCATTAAAGAACAAACTACCCACCTCCAGCATCTAGGAAACTGGGAAAGTGAGAGAGAATATTGCCAGCAAATCACTTAGCCATGATTAGATTTTGCCATGCTTTCCAAAAATGGGTGCCTAAACCCAGGCTTCTAAATTCATGGTTAGGTGCCCAAATAAATTGCTTAGCAATTCTGAAAAAAATCAGGCCATCAGCTGCTTTATTTAAAACTAATGGGAGTGGCTGGTTCTGCACTTCTGAGAATCAGGCCTAACTTTAGACATCTGTTTGCCAATCTTGGCCCTCATGTACTTACATACCATAGCTTGCAGATATGCGTAGATAAGTCTCTGTGCGTCGTACTCATTTTTTTTACATATATTCTGAGAAACATAGAATACAGCAGAATCCTATTTATCTGAACCTTTTCCCCCATAAACTCTCATTATCTAATTGCTTTTTCCCATAGTGTATGTTGTTGGTAGGGGAAAACCCTCTGTAGATATTGTTCTCACACAAATAGAATTCTGCTCTCAATTCACTTGTGGAACTAAGTTTTGAAAATAATTTAAAATGTCTTGATTGTAAATTTCTAACCATCTCCGCAATTATTCTGAGTGTGGTGTGTGCTTGTAATATATTCCATTAATGAAAAAGGCAAACTTCACTTATGGTAAATACACTACTAAGTGTTTATAGTACATTTTTATATTTTACATGATTCCCTTTATAATTCTGCTTATCTTTTCATTCTAATTCCCTAAAGGATATATAAAAGAACCCCTAAAGAGAGTAATTACTGCTCTACTCCTTAACCAAGGCTCCTTTTGCAATGAGAAATCTGAGCTGCTTTTTAAAGACGGGAGTTTTAAATAAAAATGCAAATAAGCTGCTTTGTAACCACATTAATTACCCACCTAGCCTCCTATTACCATGTTTGTATTGTTTGCAAACACTATTTACAGTCGTGTGGAAATTAACATTACTGGTCCTGAGGAAAGATTGTTGTTGGTAGGTTGTGCTTTGGAACCAATTAGAGTGAATCTTGTCTCCACTGAGACTCATGGGGAATAGCATAGCCTTGCAATGTCAAATAATAACATTAACTTAGACTACACAGGCATAGTGCTGTAATTATATTATTGGCTCTATTTTGCTTCTGCATTGAATTTCTCTGTCTGCATTTTAAAACCAGCAGGCTGCAGAGTTTGTTGCTAATGATTTAATATGTACTTTGATAACTTTTGATGAAAGTTACGGTGATATCCAGTGGGTCACTTTTATCACCAAACTGATTCTTTGTTTTCCTTTACAAAACTATGCAAAAACTGGCATCAAGGAAGACTTCATAGGTTTTCATAGAAGTCATTCCTAAACAACTTGAGTGTACAACTGGGTCTCAGTAAAGCAGTTATCACATGTTGAAAATTGATTGCTCAGAGTCCTTTTCACACTTACAGAAAGAAACCAAAATGTTTGTTAGCAAAATACTATTGTGAGCTGGAAACTTTTGATAAAGTGTCTTTTAGGCTTTCTCTCCTTTTTCCCTTTCTTATTGTTTATGAATCTGTAATGAACATTCAATCATTTTGACATTAAAAAAAAGTTCATTTGAAAAAAAGGAAATAAGGCAAATGTGACTCCATCTTCTATATTTTTGGAGTTAGAAGTAGGGCTGTGGCCAAATCCCACAGAGTTCATTTCAAGTGTCTCATACAAACTAGACTCTACAGGATTTGAGCCCTAAAAGATTTCCCCTTTTATCTAGGCTTTTTTCATGCCCTTCAATGTGATAGAGGAGTCCCTATAGGTAGTCAGTAAATTTTTCTGATTAGGAATCTTGTTCTACTTGTCTTTTTAAACACTGTTGGGTACATTTGTGGTGCTATTAAAAACAATATGGCTTTGGCTTAAAAAGAAAACACCCTACTTAATGTTTTTCTCCTTCAGTGACTTCTGTATCAGTTCTGCTCTCATGACAAGCATTTAAATACCCTTCTACAACAGATAGAAACACTGTGGTGATTCCTGAATGCCATGCTGGAGCAATATATCAGCACTTAAAGAGGAAAGAGTGTAACGTATGATTTATGAATCACTGTCATTACTACTTATAGCACCCAGAACTTGACTTGGGGGGCACTCATCCAACAACTACTTTGCTTCCTCAGCTTGTGAGATTTAAGACTGAAGCTCCAGGTTGTATGGTTACAGACCAGTTTAAATATAAAAGACCTAAAACACCCATAGGCACTATAGTCGCTGACTTCTCCTCATCTTGTTGGGGGTGCTTGACCCCTCCTTCTGCTCCAGGTCCTGCCCCAATGCACCCCTTCTCCAAGTCCTACCCCTCCCCTTCTCCACTCTTGCCCCACCCCATTACTGCGCCTGCCCTGGAGCTTGAATATCACAAATCAGCTTTTTGGCAGGCTGGAGGCGCTGGCGGGGTGAGGGAGGAGTTGGCAAGTGTGGGGACACTGGGGTGAGAAAGTGATGGGGGAAGAAAAAAGAGGTGCGACAGCCCCAAAGTCATAGGTGGCATCTATGATAGGAGCACTATTCAAGAGGGAGGCATAACCAAAAATATTAACTGTGGTAGAAATGGTAAGCAAAATGTTTGCTTAGAAGGCACTATTAGCTTTGTCAGTCTAAGCTATTTCTAAGCTTTCTATCATAGTGCAGTTGAAGCACTGTGCAACTTCACTAAATCTAATCAGTTTGCCATCATTTAATCTCATCTCTCCACCCTGGAAAGTACTACAATATTTTACTTGCTCAGAACTTTTTTTAATAGCCTGTCATCTTTGTCTCCATTCTCTCATTTCACAATCCCTACTGCTAGCTGAAAGGAATGCTTCTCCTTACTTGATAATCTTTTGTCGGCAGCACCTGGTAGGGCTGTCATGTGGTAAGTGTTTATGCAGTACTAAACACAATGAGGCCCAACCTGATTGTGGGGTTTGGGTGCTTCTGCAGCATAAATGTTGGTTGATGATAATTAACGGCAGCCTCTTATTAATAATTGCCTATCATTTAATTCAGTGGGTTAAGAAAGGGGTATTCACGTATATTTTTTTCAAGGTTCAAATTTCTTGGGAAGGCCCAGACTTCAGCAAAAATAACAATAAGTAAATACAAAGATTTTGGGGGCCTATTCATAAGCGACTAGTGGTCCAGATTTGGCCTTAGTCCACATTAGTTATCGCGTTTTGGCATGCAAAAGTGTTTCTTTATGGCACTTAGTGGTGTTGTCATGCCAGAACACATGGGTTGCTTTGTAAGTCCTCTGCACAAGTGGCTGTAAGGATAAGGTATATGGGTTGTGTATGTGTTCTTCTGGATAGTACCACATGATTTTGGTAAGGATCTGATCCAAACCCCATTGAAATAAAACAACTTCAATGAGCTTGGGAGCAAGTCCTAAATATGTTAAACATGTAAAAGATTTGTTTTTAAGGGGCCACATTTTTAGTATGCAGACGCACGCTCATGCATATGCTTAATTTGTGTGTCCAAGTAAGATATGCTACGTCTTGCTCATGTGCAAACCTCCATGCATTCATGCAAGTCTGGCACTTGTAAAAGCTCATACATGCTTTTTAATGCTTGTATTTGAAAATCTGGTTATTAGGTCTGGATTTATTTGAGTTGTGTTGAGGTGGCATGCTCATTCTATAACAGTCCATTTGTTATGAAACGAGGTAATTTTAAAAGCTTTGTTGCTCCTTTCTGTTTTTTGTGCTAGAAGGAAGTGGGAAGCGCTTCATGTATGTGCATTCCTGATTGTGCTACTGAGGAAAACATGCCTTATTTCTGAATGCAATTAATGTTGTTACAAATTCATTCAGATTTAACTTGAGATGCTATGTTGAGCATTCTGAACCAGAACAGTTGGTTTATAATTCTGACCTTACAATTAAAAAGCAAACATTTACTTTGATATTTTCTAAATGGCAAGTCTTGGTCCTTCAGCAATACTTTATTTTAAGAGGGAAAACTAGATTGAAAGTGCAATTCAAATGTTGCAATCTTTGCACTAAGCCTCTATTAATTTAGTCCTGATAAAGATTCTCAGTGCATCATGTTGCAGGAGCAGCTTTATTACTCAATATATAACTTTATAAGGAGGTGGTAAAAATAAGTTATAGTATGCTGAGCTTGTCCATAGTTTTTCTTTTCCTTATTTCATTTGAGATCACGGAGAGACAGGATATGCTTTAATTTTAAAGTTTTATCATTACATAAAAAATTATGGAATGGAATGGAAGGATTACCTTGCGGTTAGGAGATTGAGACTTGAGAGTTGAATCTCCCAGCTCTGCAAAAGGCTTCCTGTTTGAAGTGGGCTGTGCCCACGAAAGCTCATGATGCCATCTACATGTTTTGTTAGTCTATAAAGTGCTACCAGACCATCTGTTGTTTTTTTCTGTAACAGACTAACTCGGCTACCCCCTGAAGCTTCACTTTTTTTGTGTGCCTAAATTCCCCCATGTATTAAGTGACGGTGGTAATATTGCCATGCAAACCTCCCATTATTTATCAAGTCTATTTAAGTTGTATTGAGGTGAAGATGTGTGGTGAATAGTTTTGTATGTCTCTTCTGTGGGAAATATTTGCTTCACACTAGAAGGTAAGATATTTGAGGAAACAGTCACATTTTTTCTTTCTCTGTATCATGGTGGGACTCTCATGAGGAATTCTGGAGGCATACCTTATTGTTCTTCATGCTGCTGTGAGCTGTGTTGCTCGGATTGTTTCCCAGTTAATTGTGGGAGGTGGTGTCTTTCCTGGGCACACCGAAGAATTGTGGGAAGGTATGGGAGGACTGTCAACACTCAAGAATTGTAGCCTGCCTGTGTCCTCGCTGCAAAATGTCTGGATTATCAGCAGTGTTCCCTCTAATACTTTCCATCCAAGTGTGGGATAATTGTTTTTATGTGCACCAAGGCATGTACAGATGTGCATGACCAATATAAACACATGCTGCTGGCTGTGGGTGTTGTGGGCACTCTGCTAATTAGCTGGGCCGCATTTGAATCTCTCCTGGGTGCACTGCCCAAGTGCTCAAATTAGAGGGAATACTGATAACCAGCACATATGAAAGTGTAACCCACACACCTAGTGTGGTTCACTGTCCCATGCAGTGGCACCTAGACCACAGCAACAGATAAGATCAAGAGACCTCTACAGCATGGGCTGAGAGCCAGCTGGCTTTTAGCTCAAAGGGTAGAGGCTCCTATACTAAGCTTTAGAGGTCCCAGATTCAGATCCGCCTTGTGGTGGTTACAAAAGCAGCTTCTGGGTCTATGTTATAGGATGGGTGAACTACCGAGGCCACAGAAGTATTGTGTGTGGATGGGAGGGAACTGAGTTGTAACATCTTAGTAAGAGCAGGGCCATATCTACACTACAAGTGCCATAGCAGCATAGCTGTGGCAAAGTAGCTATGCCAGCATAATCCCACAATGTGAACATAAGAATGGCCATACTTGGTCAGACCAAATGTCTGTCTAGCCTAGTATCCTGTCTTCCAACTGTGGCCAATGCCAGATGCCCCAGAGGGAGTGAACAGAACAGGGAATCATCAAATGATCCTTCTCCTATCATTCATTTTCAGCCTCTGACAAACAGAGGCTAGGGACATGATTCCTGCCCAACCTGGTTAATAGCCATTGATGGATTTAACCTCCATGAATTTATCTAGCGCTTTTTGGAACCCTGTTAAAGGTCCTGTTCTTCACAACATCCTGTGGCAAGTAGTTCCACAGGTTAACTGTGTGCTGTGTGAAGAAAAACTTCCTTTTGTTTGTTTTAAACCTGCTACCTATTAACTTCATTTGGTGACCTCTAGTTCTTATGTTATGGGAACAGGTAAATATTTTTTCCTTATTCACTTTTTCATACCTGTCATGATTTTATAGACTTCTATCATATCCCCCCCCTTAGTCTCTTGTAAGATGAAAAGTCCCAATCTTTCTAATCTCTCTTCATATGGGACCTGTTCCAAACCCCAATCATTTTTGTTGCCCTTTTCTGAACCTTTTCCAAAGCCAGTATATCTTTTTTGAGATGAGACGACCGCCTATGTACACAGTATTCAAGGTTTGGGTGTGCCATAGTTTTGTATATTTATTTAAATATTTTTACCCCGCCTTTCTATTTAAAATATTCAAGGCATCTATTGTATATTGTGTAGAAGCAATAAGATATTCTGTCTTATTCTACATCCCTTTTTTAATGAGTCCTAATATTCTGTTTGCTTTTTGGACTGCTGCTGTACATTGAGTGGATGTTTTCAGAGAACTACCCACAATGACTCCAAGATCTCTCTCTTGAGTAGTTATAACTAAATTAGTCTCCATCATGTTGTGTGTATATATAGCTGGGATTATTTTTTCTAATGTGCATTATTTTACATTTATTAACATTAAATTTCATTTGCCATTTTGTTGCCCAACCACTTAGTTTTGGGAGCTCTTTTTGAAGCTCTTCACAGTCTCCTTTGCTCTTAATTATATTGACCGGTTTAGTATCATTGGCACATTTTGCCACCTCACTGTTTACCCCTTTCTCCAGATCATTTATAAATTAGTTGAATAGGATTGGTCCCAGTATGGTTCCTTGGGGGACACCACTAATTATCTCTCTCCATTCTGAAAACTGACCATTTATTCTTCCTCTTTGTTTCCTGTCTTTTAAACAGGTATCAATTCATGAGAGACCCTTCCCTCTTATCCCACGACAACTTACTTTACTTAAGAGCCTTTGGTGAGGGTCCTTGTCAAATGCTTTCTGGAAATCTAAGTACACAATAACATAGAATCCCAGAACTGGAAAAGACCTCAAGAGGTTGTCAGATCCAGTCCCCTGCTCTCCTGACAGGACCAAGCACTGTCTAGATCATCCCTGACAGGTGTCTATCTAACCTGCTCTTAAATATCTCCCGTGATGGAGATTCCACAGCTTCCCTAGGTAATTTATTCCAGTTGGGAAGTTTTTCCTAATGTCCAACCTAAACCTCCCTTGCTGTAATTTAAGCCCATTGCTTCTTGTCCTATCCTCAGAGACCAAGGAGAACAATTTTTCTCCCTCCTCCTTGTAACACTCTTTTAGATACTTGAAAACGGCTATCATGTCCCCTCTCAGTCTTCTCTTTTCGAAACTAAACAAACCCAGTTCTTTCCGTCTTCCCTCGTAGGATGAATATAAGCAAACTACACAGGTATGCAGGGGCAAATTTGAAAGGCAAAAGGCACAAAACTAGCTGAATCTAAAGGCATAAAGGGTAACAAGAAGACATTCTACAAGTATGTCACCCAAGCTACCTTCCACTTTCATATCTACTGGATCCCCCTTGCCCACATGTTTGTGGAAACCCCTCCCCAACCCCCCAACAAAGAACTCTAGTAGATCAGTGATGCATGATTTCCCTTACAGGAACCATGTTGACTTTTCCCCAACAAATTATGTTCATCTATGTGTCTGACAATTGTATTCTTTCATATAGTTTCAACTAATTTGCCCAGTACTGACATTAGACTTACCGGCCTGTAATTACCAGGATGACCTCTAGAGCCCCTTTTAAATATTGGTGTCACATTAGCTATCATCCAGTCGTTAGGTACATAAGCTGATTTAAAGGACAGGTTACAAATCACAGTTAAACAGTCCCACAATTTCAGATTTGAGTTCTTTCAGAACTCTTGGGTGAATGCCATCTCACCTCAGTGACTCGTTACTGATAAATTTATTAGTTTATTCCAAAACTTCCTCTGATGACACCTCAATGTGTCCTCAGATTTGTCACCCAAAAAGAATGGCTCAGGTTTGGATATCTCCCTAACATTCTCAACCGTGAAGACGGAAGCAAAGAATTCATTTAGTTTTTCTGTACAGAGCTTATTGTCTTTGAGTGCTCCTTTAGCATCTCAATCATCCAGTGGTCACAGTGGTTGTTTAGCAGACTTCCTGTTTCTGATGTACTAAAAAACATTTTGTTATTACTTTTGAGTTTTGGGCTAGCTGTTCTTCAAAGTCCTTTTTGGCTTTTCTTATTATACTTGCCAATTAGCCCATCATAAGACGGGATTTTCACGTCTCTCCGCCATGTTGGTCTTCTCTCCTGAGCTTCTGGTCTCTTGCTCTGTGTGTGTCTCCCCCCTCTCTCTCCCCTCCTACTGCCTCCCCCTCTCTCTCTCCGCTCTCCTTCGTCTTCTGCCTCTCTCTCGGTCTCTCTCTTTCTCTTCTCCCCCTCCTGCCTCTCACTCTCTCTCCGCTCTCCTCTGTCTGTCGGGGATGCACGCTCGTCCAGGCCCTGCCCCATGGGCGTATACGTCACCGCCCCGCCCCCCTTCGCTTCCTGCCGTGGCGCTCGGCTGACTTCTGCACTGCTCAGCCGGGCTGCCGCGCGGGAACAAGCGGCGCAAATGGCCTCTCTCTCTTCTCCTCCTACTGCCTCGCCCTCTCTCTCTCTCAGCTCTTGTCCACCTCCTGCCTCTCTCTCCTCTCTCTCTTTCTCTTCTCCTCCTGCTGTGTCTCTCTCACTCTCTCTCGCTGTCCTCCGCCTCCTCCGTTCTCCTCTCTGTCTCCTCCACGTCCTCTGTGTCTGCTCCACTTTCCTCCTTTTGAATCCAGCGCCCTTTACTGACGTCAGAGACGCACGCTTGTCCAGGCCCAGCTCCCTGGCTGTTCCCTCTGGGCGGCGCTGTTGCCTCCCGCGCAGGTGCTGCATGGGAAGCGCAGGGCCCAAACAGCCGCTTGCACCGCTTGCTCCTGCGCGGCAGCCCGGCTGAGCGGTGCAGAAGTCAGCCGAGCATCACGGCGGGAGGCAACAGTGCCGCCCAGAGGGAACAGCCACCATTTCAGCATTACAGAGTCACAGACATTGGGCTACTATATATATGATTTTTACACTTAATTTGACAGAGTTTATGCTCCTTTCTGTTTTCCTCACTAGGATTTACCTTCTGCTTTTCAAACAATGCTTTTTTCTCTCATTGCTGCTTTTACTTGGTTCTTAAGCCACGGTGGCACTTTTTTGATTCTCTGTGTATTTTTAATTTGGGGTACACATTTAAGTTGGGCCTCTATAATGGTGTCTTTGAAAAGTTTCCGTGCAACTTGCAGGGATTTTACTTTTGTCACTGTACCTTTTAATTCCTATTTAACTAACCTCCTAATTTTTGTGTAGTTCCCCTGTCTGAAATTAAATGCCACAATGTTGGGCTGCCAAGGTGATTTTCCCACGACAGGGATGTTAAATTTTATTACATTATGGTCACTATTTCCAAGTGATCCAGTTATATTTACGTCTTGGACAAGATCCTGTGCTCCACTTAGGACTAAATCAAGAATTGCCTCTCCCCTTGTGGGTTCCAGAACCAGCTGCTCCAAGAAGCAGTCATTTAAGGTATCAAAGAAATTTTATCTCTACATCCCGTCCTGAGGTGACATTGAAATTCCCCACTATCTTTTGGTTTTTTTTATTATGATAGCCTCTCTAATTTCCCTTAGTATTTCATGGTCACTATCACTGTTCTGGTCTGGTGGTCAATAATATATCCCTACTGCTATAGAGATTCTATGGAACATTTGGGTTCATTTTAGATTTTTGGTTCATTTGATTCCACGTTTTCTTTCACATATAGTACCACTCCCGCACCAGCATGCCCTGTTCTGTCCTTCTGTTATATGTTGTACCCCGGTGTGACTCTGTTCCATTGATTATCCTCATTCCACCAAGTTCCTGTGGCTGCAGCACCTAGCAATGGAAGGAGTTTTCCATCTCTGTAGGAACTCCGCCTCCCTGAGCAATGCCAGCTAGATCAATGGCATTCTTCCATCAGCCTAGCTGGCATTAGGTCAGATTAGGTGTGGTACTTGGGCTGTGGATTTTTCATACTTCTGAAAGTTGATCTAAGTTTAAAGTGTGGAACAGGGCTGGGTTACTTCTGTAACAGGGACTTTAGGTATAGTTATATCACCAAAGCACTCCTATTGGATGCAGCTTATATCAGATCCTTCAGAACAAAATAAGGCATAGCAGCTAAAGCATAGTTTTGCCAGTAAAAATATGGCTACAGTAGGGATTTTTAGTGGCCCAGCTGTGTCAGTTAAAGATCATACCTTGTCACCTCCCAATCAACATAGTTGTACCTGCAAAAGTCTGTAGAGAGAACCTGAATTTGGTGACTTTTGTACAGCTTTCTGCATTATCTGAGTGCCATTCTCGGAAATGCTTCCAGTTCCACGTGCAGGGCCAGGTAGGCAGGCAGAGCTTCAGAGTCTCAATGCGTGGATGAGACGATGGTGTAGGGAAGAGGGGTTTGGATTTATTAGGAACTGGGGACACTTTTGGGGGAGGGGGAGCCTATACAGGAAGGATGGGCTCCACCTAAACCAGGGTGGAACCAGACTGCTGGCACTAAACATTAAAAAGGCCGTAGAGCAGTTTTTAAACTAAGAGATGGGGGAAAGCCGATTGGTGCGGAGATGCACGTAAATCGGAGAGAGACTTCTCTTAGAGGAGAATCCATTGATAGAGATTCTCTAAGCTGCAGTCAGAAAGAGAGGAGGGGAGAGGGCAAACCAGACAGACAGAACAGACAAACAACCGCATACAAAGGAATCCAATGCATCAGGGAAGGGCAGACAAATAAGCAGTGGCAAATTTTTAAAGTGCTTCTACACAAATGCTCGGAGTCTGACTAATAAGATGGGTGAACTAGAGTACCTAGTATTAAATGAGGAGATTGACATAATAGACATCACTGAAACCTGGTGGAATGAGGAAAATCTGTGGGACACAGTCATACCGGGATATAAAATATATCGAAAGGATAGAGCAGGCCGGGTGGGTGGCGGAGTGGCACTGTATGTGAAAGATAATGTAGAATCAAATGAAATAAAAATATTAAGTGAATCAACATGTTCAATAGAATCGCTATGGATAGTAATTCCATGCTCCAATAATAAGAAATTAGCAGTAGGGATATATTATCGACCACCTGACCAGGACAGCGATACTGACATTGAAATGCTGAGGGAGATTAGAGAGGCCACCAAAATAAAGAACTCTATAATAATGGGGGATTTTAATTATCCCCATATTGACTGGGTACATGTCACCTCAGGAAGAGAAGCAGAGATAAAATTTCTCAATGGCGTAAATGACTGCTTCTTGGAGCAGCTGGTGCAGGAACCCACAAGGGGAGAGGCAATTCTCGATTTAGTCCTGAGTGGAGCGCAGGATCAGGTCCAGGAAATAACCATTACAGGACCGCTTGGGAATAGTGACCATAATATAATAACATTCAACATTCCTGTGGTGGGTAGAACACCTCAGCAGTCCAGCACCCTGGCATTTAATTTCAAAAAGGGGAATTACACAAAAATGAGGAGGTTAGTTAAACAGAAATTAAAAGGCACAGTGACTAGAGCCAAATCCCTGCAAGCTGCATGCAAACTTTTTAAAGACACCATAATAGAGGCCCAACTTAAATGTATACCCCAAATTAAAAAACATAGCAAGAGACCTAAAAAAGAGTCACTGTGGCTTAACCACCATGTAAAAGAAGCAGTGAGGGACAAAAAGGCATCTTTTAAGAAGTGGAAGTCCAATCCTAGTGTGATAAATAGAAAGGAACATAAACACTGTCAAATCAAGTGTAAAAATGTAATAAGAAAAGCAAAAAAAGATTTTGAGGAACAGCTAGCCAAAAACTCAAAAAGAAATAACAAAATGTTTTTTAAGCACATTAGAAGCAGGAAGCCTGCTAAAAAACCTGTGGGTCCCCTAGACGATCGAACTATAAAAGGCGCAATCAAGGACGATAAAGCCATTGCGGAGAAACTAAATGATTTCTTTGCTTCAGTCTTCACAGCTGAGGACGTTGGGGAGATTCCCAAATCTGCACCGTCCTTTGTGGGTGATGAATCTGAGGAACTGTTCCGGATTGAAGTGTCATTAGAGGAGGTTTTGGAACAAATAGAAAAACTTAATGTTAACAAATCTCCGGGACCAGATGGCATTCATCCAAGGGTTCTAAAAGAACTCAAATGGGAAATTGCTGAACTATTATCTGTGGTTTGTAACCTATCCCTTAAATCGGCTTCCGTACCTAATGACTGGAAGGTAGCCAACGTGACACCAATATTTAAAAAGGGCTCTAGAGGCAATCCGGACAATTACAGACCGGTAAGTCTAACTTCAGTACTGGGCAAATTAGTCGAAACAATAGTAAAGAATAAAATTGTGAGGCACGTAGAAGAACATAATTTGTTGGGCAAAAGTCAACATGGTTTCTGTAAAGGGAAATCCTGTCTTACTAATCTATTAGAGTTCTTTGAAGGGGTTAACAAACATGCGGACAAGGGGGATCCAGTAGATATAGTATACTTAGATTTTCAGACAGCCTTTGACAAGGTCCCTCACCAAAGGCTCTTGTGTAAATTACATGGCCATGGGATAAGAGGGAAGGTCCTTTCTTGGATTGAGAACTGGTTAAAAGACAGGAAACAAAGGGTAGGAATAAATGGTAAATTTTCAGAATGGAGAGGGGTAACTAGCGGTGTCCCCCAAGGGTCGGTCCTAGGACCATTCCTGTTCAACTTATTCATAAATGATCTGGAGAAAGGGGTAAGCAGTGAGGTGGTAAAGTTTGCGGATGATACCAAACTGTTTAGGATAGTCAAGACGGAAGCAGACTGTGAGGGACTCTAAGAAGATCTCACCAAACTGAGTGATTGGGCAACAAAATGGAAAATGAAATTTAATGTGGATAAGTGTAAAGTAATGCACATCGGGAAGAATAACCCCAACTATACGTACAGTGTGATGGGGGCTAATTTGGTGACGACAAATCAGGAAAGAGATCTTGGAGTTATCGTGGACAGTTCTCTGAAAACTTCCACACGGTGTGCAGCGGCGGTCACAAAAGCAAATAGGATGCTAGGAATTATTAAGAAAGGGATAGAAAATAAGACCCAGAATATCTTACTGCTCCTGTATAAAACTATGGTACACCCACATCTTGAATACTGTGTACAGATGTGGTGGTCTCACCTCAAAAAAGATATTTTGGCCTTGGAAAGGGTTCAGAAAAGGGCAACTAAAATGATTAGGGGTTTGGAACGGGTCCCATATGAGGAGAGGTTAAAGCGACTGGGACTTTTCAGTTTAGAAAAGGGGAGACTGAGGGGGGATATGATAGAGGTATATAAAATCATGAGTGGTGTGGAGAGGGCGAATAAAGAAAAGTTATTTATTAGTTCCCTAAATAGAAGAACTTGAGGACACCAAATGAAATTAATGGGTAGCAGGTTTAAAACTAATCAAAGAAAGTTCTTCACACAGCGTGTATTCAGCCTGTGGAACTCCTTGCCAGAGGAGGCTGTGAAGGCTAGGACTATAATAGAGTTTAAAGAGAAGCTAGATAATTTCATGGAGGTTAGGTCCATAAAAGGCTATTAGCCAGGGGATAAAATGGTGTCCTTGGCCTCTGTTTGTCAGAGGCTGGAGAGGGATGGCAGGAGACAAATGGCTTGATCATTGTCTTCGGTCCACCCTCTCTGGGGCACCTGGTGCTGGCCACTGTCGGCAGACAGGATACTAGGCTAGATGGACCTTTGGTCTGACCCAGTATGGCCATTCTTGTGTTTTTATGTTCATTATCAGAGTCCCAGGTAATGACTCTCTAGAAGGTGACCTGACATCCATCAGCACATTCTCTTGTTAATAGGCTAACATATCATGGTAAGCTATCATTAACTTTAATGAAAACAGCATTTGGCCCTTTAAAAAGTTGATAAGTGTTGTCAGGCTGGGGGCTCATACTAAGTGCTTTAGAGGTTCCCCCCCTGCAGTGTGCTAGGTATTATACAAACAAAGGTGGCCCCTACCCCTGAGAGTTTTTAATCTTTGGCCAGGAAAAAGGTACACAGGCAAAACTGAGCAAGGCATCCGCACTAGGAGAGCTTTGACCAGATAGTGTACCCTTATAGCCCACTTGAAACTTGTGTGCTCAGATTTGTGAAATTTATTCTCCAAGTTGTTTGCTTTCAAAAGAATAATTTTTCACCTGTGGTGGAATTTCCACCGTGCCAGGGATCACCACAAAGCCTGTACAAAATACGTGAACCCTCAAAATAGATCAGTGGAGTTTATTGATACATGGGCCTCATACTGCCCCTCTGCGTAGGGGATGCATTACAAAGTATGGAGTACAGGGAACTCTTAGATTTCATCTGAGGTTTTTGTCCCAGGTAATGACTCTCTAGAAGGTGACCTGACATCCATCAGCACATTCTCTTGTTAATAGGCTCACATAATGGCCTCAATTACAAATTCTAATGTGCACTTTAAATGTTAAAAAATATACTTACGGAAAGTTATATTCCCTGTTACTGCAGTTAGTAAAATGAAAGGCAACTGCACAAAATCTTATAGAAATGATACAATATATTATAGAAATGATACAATATTTGATTTTTTCAGGAGCCATTCCTTAATTTTGCCATGTTTAATATGTTGTAGTTGCAAAAAAAGGGCATAAATGTATGCATTAATTTCTAATTAATCTGTGTAAATTGCATTTTATAATCTAGGTGTTTGCAAAGCAGAACATGGCACACCCCATTTACTGTATTTTGTAGCTAGTAAAAAAAAGAATGAAATAAATCGTGGAACTCACTTTAATTGTAAGTATAGATTAGTTGTAAATTATATCTTTGTGTGTTTTTAAATTTTGCAGTGTTGCAGATTTGGAGAACATGCCAATTAGTGTAGTTTTTCAAAGTAATGGCAAGTTAATTACTGTAAATACTCAGCGCTGTTTCTCTCAATTAAAAATACAGTACTGAGTTAAGATTTTTTTTTTTAATTACAACTAGAAATAAAAACAAATAAGAGACTGGGTGAAGATATTAAAAAACTTACTACAACTAACATACCCGCTCAAATTGTAAAGGGATCTATGTGTCATTCAAAGTCATAACATAAATATATGAACTGATTAAGTAAAGAAGCAAAAAATACAACAAATAAAAAGAATTAAGTAAAAGTTACAATTTGTAACGAAGCCTTTATAAATCTGGATACAAATGCAGTGATTTTGTAGTAAACATACATATTTTCCTGTACATTAGTATATCACTTGGAAAAGGGCAATTTTTCTAGGTTTATCTGAAACTGATTACTATACTTCTAGTGCTGCTTAAGCTTATTCAAATAAGCCCCTTTTACTTTCAAACACATCTCATGCTGATTATTAGACATCCATGTCAGTGCTGCTACTTTTGTACCTAAAGGAATAAGTGTTTATTTTTATGAATGTGTTTAGAGACTAAAGAAAGCCTCTGGTCCAAACCAGAATGTTCTCTGATAAACAGTAATAAATTCAACCATTTTTAAAGCTGTATTATAAATCTGCGAGAAATGAGCTGATAGACAATATTTCTTCATACATGCATAGTGTAAGATATGTTAATATCGTCAAAGATGTTTCATTCTAGAATAAATTTTAAATGCAATTCCTTCAAAGATGTTTCAAAATAACTTTTAAGTGTAATATTTAATTCCTTTACGTGAAACTAAACTTGGTTTTGATTGTGAAATTGCCTGTATATTTAGAATGAATAATTGTGCACAAATATGTTTACACTGTATTTGGGGGAAATGTTCTGGATAGCATTTAGAGCAATACGTGTCTTCAGTCCACAGTGGTGATACTCATAATATAATTTAACCAAAGGTTCTCCATTCAGATCTGTTGTCTGAACCCTTTTTGACTAGAGTCTCATTCAACTGATAAAAAGGAGTATGGAATTGCAGGCACAGGGATCTATAGCAGTAAATCTAGATGCAGGATTGGAACCTTATAAGTTATGTGTTACTCTTAAGCTACATCTACACTTTGCAGTTATTTCAGAATAAGCTATTCTGGAATAGTTATTCTGAAATAGCACATCTACACTGCAGTGAAGCCTCAAAAAGCCGAGGCAGGCTTCCCTAATGTAGAAGTGCTATCTTGATTTAGAGTTCCAGGAGCAATAAAGTAGAATGGTCCTGGTGGGGGGCTATTTCGAAATAGCAGAAGTAGAGCGTCTACACAAACTTTGTTTCGAAATATCTATTTTGGAAGGCGTTATTCTTCATAGAACGAGGTTTACAGAAGTCAGAATAAGTAGTCTGTTATTTCAAAGTTATTTTAAAATAATGGAATTGCTCTGTAGACGCTCACATAGTTATTTTGGAATAGTGGCTGTTATTCCGAAATAACTTTTCTGTATAGACACACCCATAAAGAGGTAGTAGAATGGTATTTTTTCTATTCTTTCTGAAGAATGGTCAAGCAAAAGAAAAGACACATTTTCAGAAACAGCAGATATTACTGAAGGAGAGAAGGGGAGTATTCTTGAGGGAGGTTTTGAGGGGGAAACCTGCCCCGGAACATTAGCGATGTGAAGAAAAATGACAACTAAGTCTTAAAGACTCAGACATTCAGGTTCATCTATTTTGTCATGTTATGACAGAAATCATTACAAGCTTGATAGGTTTATTTATAAATACTTGCTTCAGTATTCAAAGTACATCTATTCTAGCATTCCTTATTTCAAGCTGGGCCATGGATCAAGATGAAAGAAAATTAAATTGTATATTGAAGAGTTGTTAATTGAATTGCATTGCATTTAGCAAGGGAGCATCAGCTTCAGGCAGTCAATACTACAGAGAATTTTTAATGCACTGTATCACTAGATTGTCAGTTTGTATTGGAGAATGCAAACACACTGCTTGGCTTGGTGATAAAGCCCTGGAAACTTCTAAGTTGTTGAGGGGAGAAAATGTTATTTTGCTCTGATATGTTGTGACAAAGTTTGTGATGGAATTAACTGCTGTATATGTATAGTGGGTGTTAACAAGTACTTGTTCTTTTGTTGCTAAATCCTATTTATGCATCCATTCTAGAATTCTGTGAAGATGCTAATGTTCTTTTTCATATGTTGATAAACTTCTCTGTAGCCAAAATTTTGAAGAATTCCAGAGTGGGCACATAAGTTACTACATCATTTGAAGGGCACTGAAAGTCTCATTTAAAAATATTGGTTCACTCTTGATTTAATTCTAAAAAGTAGCGTATCAAAAAGCCTTAGAAAAATGTTATCTCCTTTTCCTACGGCAGTGTTAATTTCTTTTTGTAGTACATTATAGTTAATTTTTTTAACAGCTGAATTATTTAAACACATCTTTTGGAATAAAGTGATCTGTTTGGTGCAAGTATGAAACAATTTTTTATTCCATTTTCTTTACTGATAAAACTGAAATAACTGGGAGGCATTATAAAACCAGAATGGATTTATGACTGTAGTGTTAGATTAAAGATATGTTATGCTAAAACATAGCTGATTCTGGCTGCCCCCCTTTAGAATAAAAAGTACCTTATTTATGATGATCATCACCATGCTTTTAAAAACCTTGGTCTTGAATCTATTTAAAAAGCTCACTCATTAATTTGAAACTTTCAGTTTTCTTTTGTAAATGTATATGAATTCGGTGCTTGTTAAAAGGTATCAGAAAAATAGCCCCTGCTGATTTTTGGCCTCCGTGTATTCCTAGAATTGGTGGGCTACAGGCAGACAATTGTGAGCTACCGTATAAGCTTCCACATAGCACAGGCTTTCCCAGTAATGCCTTTAAGCTTGAATTAAAAGGACTATATATAGGAGCTGAAGGGTGATTTAATATCTGTCCACATTCAAATCCAGGCCTTCCTACTGAGACTGATAACTAAAGGCCCGTCTGCATGATGGGGTAATGTGCTCTACAAGGATTTGATTTGATTTATCCATGTATACTTTGCTTGTGTGCACTAAAGGTTCTTTAGTGCACTTCATGTTGAGTTATTTAGGGTGCACCGACAGGAACTGTATGGGACCAATTCACGTGCAACACATTTGTGTGCTTGTAACGGGGTGGCACTCTCCTCACGTGAGCAGCCTTCATCTGGCTAAGTGCTTTTGCCTGCACTGCCTCTTCTCAAAAGACTTTTGGCTACTCAGCCTCTGGCTGAGTCACACACCTGTGTGGTACTCAAACGCCTTCCGGTGTGCACGCCTCCCAGGGGCCCATCCTGGTATCCTTTGCTGGCATCTCCAAGAATGTGTGTCTGTTTCCTCTCAGACTCTTCCCCCACTCAGTGAGAGTGGCACCTCCAGGGCTTCCCTTCCTGAAGGCAACTTCCTCGGTCAGCCTCGCAGTCTGCTCACCTCAAGCTCTGCCCCACACTAACTGCTGCTGAGCTTTGCAGCTCCTTTTGTAGGCCTCTCTGACCCCTGATTGGCCAGTTCCTCTAAAGCATCTCTAGCCTCTTGGAGGACTTACCTATTGCTCTTTCTGGGGCAGGGCCTTCTCCACCCTGTCACTGTGCTTTAGAAAATACACCCGCATAGAGCACGATATCCCATTGTGCAGACAAGCTCTAGAATGCCAGGGGGGTTTGATGCTGTTATTAAGAAATGGGAGATGATGATCAAACCAATTTTACATAAGTCACTTTAATAGCCTTCACATGTCACTGCCTTTAATGAAAGCTGTTAACATGACAGAAATACACAGGAGGGCAAGGGAATCAGTGCAAACTACCTGATTCCTGCTGTGGTACCGAAGCCCTGCTACAGAATTAAAGGACATAATGAACTACACAAAATATTCTGTGAGAGAGACTGTGTCCCACCAATATTGAGCTTTGTGGAAAAAATTGGGCATGCATGGGGATGTGCACTGGGCCCGTAGCCATCCAACCCAATGTGTGCTAGTGCTCATGGTCAAATTTCATTGTCTGGAAGCAACAACTCCCATCTCCATTAAAATGGAGTCAGCTTGCATCTATAGAACGTAGTCATTTTCTTTTCACTGTTCTTTTTTTTTCAGTAATTGCACTCTTTTAATTTTTACACTATTTCGTTTTTCTAGATTTTCAGAAATCCCCAGGTTTTTCATCCCTTTATTTTTGTAGCAGTTTTTGTTTGTGAATTTTTGTCAATTTTGGTATAAGAAGAATCCCAAGAAACTACAAAGAAGTCTACAGCAGCTCCGAGAAGCTCTCTACCACCATCTAGTGGTGAATAGTGGACAAGATGGAATGACAAGTAGTCCTGTGGCACCTTAAGGGTATGTCTACACTACAGCGTTATTTTGAAGTAACAAGGTGAGCATCCATATAGCAAGCCTGTTATTCTGAAATTATTTTGAAATAACAGGCTTCTTATTCCAAAATAGTAAACCCTCATTTCACAAGGAATAATGCCTGTTTTGAAATGGCCTGTTTCGAAATAGAGTGGCACAGCTGTGCTTATTTTTATATAATTGGCCTCCAGGACTTCTCACAGCTGCCCTAGTGGCCACTCTGTCCACATCCCTCAAAACTTTATAGTTTTCCTTCTCCTGCAGGTTTTAAAGGTGCAGGCAGAAGGGAAAGTGCTTGTGGCACAACACAGGCCCTACTCACATTATGCCGCACAGCAGGACCCTGCACAGCCTTCCCTGCTTCCCTGGCTGGCCCCAGCGCTTCCAGTGGGCCCTCCACGTCTGCAAGCACTCTGGCAGCCACCTTGGAAGCCCTTGGCCATGGGCAGAAGAGGAGGGCATTTTCATGGAACGATGCAGCGATCCTGAATCTGATCGAGGTCTGGGGGGATCAGTCCAACCCCCAGGATCTCCGCATCAGACACCGAAATGCGGACGTCTACAGCCAGATGGCTCCCAGCCTGCTTCAGAGGGGGCACATCCACTCTCTGGATCAGGTTAGGATGAAAATTAAAGAACCAAGCCTACACCAAGGCCAGGGAACAAAGTTCCCGATCTGAAGCGGCACCCAATCTGCTGGTTTTACCAACAGCTGGATGACATCACCTCCTCTCCCCTTGTCATCGACTCAGGCCTGGAAATGCCCGTCATCAGCCTCCAGAAGGGCAGGGCTGTGAAGGAGGAGGAGGAGGAGGAGGCCAGCACTAACACCATGTCTGCCAACCAGGAGGTGATCATCACCCTTGATCCGGTACCCTCTTCCCCCGATGTCTCTCAGACCTTAGACAGTGCCAGGAAAGGCCCATCAGGTGAGTTCCATTACTTTCCCTATCTACATACAGGGGGAGGCGGCAGGCTGCGAGGGGCTGCGCACTCCTCGCTCGGCCTTCTCCCCTGGGGATGACACAGCAGCATGTGCGCCTGGGTGCACATGGAGCGCCAGTCCAGAGCACTGAGCCCCATGAAGTTGCCACACAGGAACATTCCTTCTCACGAGGTTCCTGCACAGGGCTGCCTAACTTCAGACTCCATGGTGGGACATCTTCCCACCACAAGCCCACCACTAAGTTGGCCAGGGTCAGGGAAACACACAGAAGTGCCGCATATGGCACAGCTCATGCCTGTTCCCTCTGGAAGCATCCGCTCCCCATCAAGAGTAGTGAGGTGGAGGACACCAATCCCCGGCAGAGGAACCTGCTGAGTGGAGGGAGCTGCAGTACCACCTTACCCAGCAAACGGCATCTGCCGCTCACACACCCCTCCCCCCACACCCTCTTCCTGCTCCTCCAGCGGGCAGGGATAGCAGTTCTCTCCCTGTCGGATGCCTTCTTCCTGTCGAACACAGGGAAGCAGAGCCAGCCTGTCCCCCTACTTCCACTTGCAGGCTCCTGGTCTGGCCAGCACCTTCTCATACCTTCTTGTCCCCGGGACATGGGGGTAGCAAGGCTCCCCTAGGACGTCTGCCCCTGCAGGACAATGCATGTTATCTAGGCCACAGATGGCCTTGCTCGGAGCACATTGCCGTCATCTGAACCGTGACCTTTTGGTGTTGACTCAGAGATTAGGGCTGGGCTTCATGCACAGTGTTTCCTGGGATGACTGCCCTTATCACTTTTCTTCACAGCTGGACCAGCTGAGAGTGGGACATGCCTCCTGTGCAACACCACCTGTGCCATCCTTTCAACCCTGTGATACCCACCAGTGGAGACGACCCCATGATGGCCTGGTGAGGGAACACCTCGGGTGCCTCTGTTCCCTCAACAGGAACTTCAAAGAGGAGCGCCGTGCTGACCAGGAGCCGCGCCACACCATCTGGGAGTAGCTGTCCCGGCAGCACGAGGCAATGTACACAGCATGTACCAATGCTGTTGAATGCATGGTCACTGCCATGGAGTGGTCAGCAGCTGTCCCCCAGCACCCGCTCTCCTCCAAGTCCCCCCAGCACCCAGCCCCACCTCTTGGTTTCTCCTGCTAGCTCCCCTCCTGGGGCTGCCAAGGACCCTGCAGACGAGGTGGTGGGGCCACCCAAGACAGGTGCCAGTCCCAGGCCCATCCCTGAGCCCTTCCTCTCCCCTTCTCCCCCCTCCCAGGTTCATTCACCAGTCCCTCCCCCATTATATATTCTCCGAATAAATACCACAGTTTATTGTTCCAAAAAAAAAAAAGTCTGGTTTATTTTATCTGTAGGGAATGGGAGTGGAGGAGGGAAGGTGGGAAGGGAGGGTGGGGGAGAAAAGGCACAGAGGGGCAATGCAGGTGTCTCACAGCTGGCCTTTGCTGAAACTCTCCCTCAAGGCCTCCCAGATGTGCACAGCCCCATGATGGGCTTGCCGGATGGCAGCAGAGTGCAGCTGCTTAAAAGCCCCGGTGAGCTGGTTGGCCTCTACCTCCCATCCTCTACCTCCTTTGTTCTCATACATGTTGTGGAAGATACCACAAGCCGCCACCACCTGGGAGCTGTTCCAGTTGCTTAGGTCCAGGCAAGTGAGGAGACACTGGAACCTCCCTTTAAGGAGACTGGAGATGCCCTCCACCACGTTGTGGCACCTGCTGAGCCTGGCATCAAACTGTTCCTTGGTGGCGTCCAGGTATCCCGTGTAGGGCTGCTTCAGGCAGGAGAGCAAGGGGTAGGCTGCATTGCCCATGATGCACATAGGCATGTCCATGTCCCCGACCCTGATGGTGCGGTCGGAGGAAAAAGTGCTGGTGTGCATCTTCTGGAACAGGCTGGAATTCTAAAGACATGGGTGTAGTGTGCCTTTCCTGACCACCAAATGTTAATGTCGGTGAACAGGCCCCATTGGTCTGTGAGGGCCTGCAGGACCATGGGACAGTACCCCTTCCTATTGATATAGTCTGTGGCCTGGTGATTGGGGGCCCGATGGGAATGCACGTGCCATCAATGCCTCCCTCCGCAGTTGGAGAAGCCCATGGCAGCAAAGCCAGTGATGATGGGGTCCATGTTGCCCAGGGTGATGACTCTGTGCAGCAGGATGGTGTGGATGGGCCTCACCACCTGTAAAAACATAGGAACACAGAATCATAAGGTTTCCAGAGCGCTTGGGAGTTCCCTGACTCCAAGCCCCTTCCCACAGCAGGAACAATCCCAGCTATCCCATCCCTGGCAGGGCTTTGTGAGGGCAGGACTGGAAAACCTCCAGGGAAGGAGAATCCAACCTCTCCCCCCCCCCCCCCAAATTAGTGTTTCCGAAAGTGTTCAGTGGGAACGCTTAGAGAAACACGTTAACTGTCCGCCCCAGTGTGTTTACTTACCGGCACCACTGCCACGGAGCCTCGTGGCTCCCATTGGCTCTGTTTCATCCTTTGCAGCCAAGGGGAGCCACGGGAAGCGGCATGGGCTGGGCCTCCACTTCCTGCTGCTCTGCTTGGCTGCAAAGAGTGAAATGCAGCTAATGGGAGCCACAAGGCTCCGTGGCCGTGGTGCCGGTAAGTAAACACACCGGGGCGGCCAGTTAATGTGTTTCTCTAAGTGTTCCCTCAGAACACTTTCAGAAACACTTCCCCAGGGAACCCATTCCAGTGCTTGACCTCCTTCCTTGGACAACAGTAAGAGAACCAAACCTGTATAAGTACGTCCCTGACGATCAATCTCCCCACGCCAAACTGGTTTGTAACAGAGGGGTAGCTGTCCAGTGTGGCTAACTTCCACATAGTGATGGTGACGTACTGGTGAAGGGGGATGGCAGGTAGCATGTGGGTGTCACATCACCAGAGTGCAGGGGCTCCAACCAGACACTTATATGTGACACACAGCACAGGTGCATTGCTGACGGATATGAAATTTCCCTTACACTTTGGGTATTTGATGGAGAATAATCATGTCTAGCAAAGTGTTTAATGATTTTGCTGTGTTTCTCTTTCTGAGAGTTAATATTCTGCATTGTGATGAAATATAATGTTCGAGAATCCATTTGTGATAGTTAGACAGTTCTCTTAATTATGCTGATTGTCAGAGGTGCTGATTAATGCAATAAATCAGAATTCAGTAATACAACGTGGAAATGCTTTCACTTTCAGGAGTGCACAAGTAGATATTCCATCTTTTGCCTGACCCTGTACGTTACTGAATACAGCTCCCTGATTATGGACCTGATACTTATACCATTGCTCACAGTGGATAACACCTTACTGCACAAGTAGTCTGATTAAAGTAAACGGGGAGCATTTGTAAAACAGAATGCTATGCAATATGAGTAAAGGTCTTAGGACCTCATCCTTTGTTCTTCCCCACAGAAGGATGAACAATCACGAAGTAGGATTCTTCCATGAAACAGGAGCCTCATTCCCTCCCTCCTCTCTGTCTTGTGTCCAGCCCTGATTCCCAGGCATTCAATGTTTTGGTTATGGGGACCTTCCCACATTGGGCATATTGAATACAGTTCTGTTGTTCTTTTGCCATGCACTAACGTGGAATGTAGACCATAGTCTTTAGAGCAAAGTAGGACACATAAGCAGACTGATTTCAGTGTTACCAATTTGAGAGAGCTACTTTCAGAAAGTTTCATTTATTCAGCTTTATGTTTAGACAATAGCCAAGCACAAGATGTCACTTACATGTCTGGTAAGAGCTTGCTGTAGCGATAGATGCAAAGTTTGACCTGAAGTCTGTATATATTGAAGGTGGTTTTCCATTTGCCTTTTGCATGCTAGAATAGGAGAAATGAGAGAGATCACAATAGATTTTTGTTGAGCTGTTAAATGCAGCAGTATTCTTAAAAATGTTGGGTTGAGTCATATAGTATGTTACATTATTCTGAAGTAGGTAGTTAATAAGTTTCTAGAACATATGTGTGTTTTTTTAGAGGTAAAGTTAATTTGTACAGACTCCTAATCTCTGAGCAATCTGATAGAAAATCATATGTTACATGTTTCTTTATGCACTGTGTGCCTGTATTAGGCAGTATCTTTAAAATGTAGAAAAGGCCTACAAAATGCACAGTCTGATAACAACAACAAATCTAATCTAAAGTGACAACTGGGAGACTTTCCCAGACGTTTTTCTCTTTAATGTAACATGACTTTAAATTGATGCAGCCCCGCAGTGATTGAAAAACTCTCAGAGCTTGTCTCCCATGATTACATTTCTGATCTGTACAACTTAATTTTTTAACTCTGTAAATCTCAGTTTTGAGAATGAGCTGTTTATTTATATTTTAAGAGGATGAGTTTCCCTGATGGAAAGACAATGGAATAGTTTAAAATAACAATCTTGATAGTAGTTCTGGTCAGCAACATGTGTGCTGTTCTTCATCAGAGAGGTACAAAAAAATCTACTGTTAAATAGAGTTAGTGGTTTGCTAAATGTTTTATCCCTTTTTATCAAGCTCTGCTGGTGGCTTTGCTGTTGACATAATATAGAATCTGAAAGAAAGTGTGAAATGTATTTGAATTTTTTAAAATTAAACTATTTCAAAAACAAATTGAGATCATTTTCATATCTTTGTTTAAAGCATTTTCAATCTGTTTAGGCTACTTTACAGCACCGCTATCTGTCTATTTTCTGACTTCTATTGCTATACATTAGTGTGTATGTTTTCACAAACTATAGATGCAGGAAACCTTCCTAATATCCTTGTGTATTTTCTAAAGGGATTTTAGCAAGCAAGCAGCAAATACTAAAATATTTTAAATTGAAATAGGTTTTAAAGAAGGGATGGACAAAGCCTCAATCTAGCCAATCAGGAAATTTTTCCATGGCTAGATGGAACATGGAAGACCAAGGTGAGTTTTGTGTACAATCATTTTTTTTTAACCCTAGCTACCACCAGTATTGAATATAACACTAAAAGAGAAATAAACTTTTGTAGTTATTAAATTTAAGGAAATTGAATGCTGAAATTCATTGTTCCTTTCATCAATTGAAAGATAACTTTGTTTTGGCTTGCTTTCTCTGGGTATTTATTTGGTTCATTTTCCTGTTAGTTTATTTTAAATTGGTCAGTTTCAAAGAGTTTGGAGCTGTAATTCCAATGATAATAATCTGACATCTATGGTCAGATTTCTAGAATTTTGCATGGAAAAAAAATAATTGAACTTGTCACTTTCGTGGTCAGTTATGTTAAGAGTACAAGCAGATTGTGTATGTGTGCAATTGTAAAAATCTGTTCATTGTTTCTATAATACTGTTCTAAAACAAAATAATTGGAAAATTAAGGCAAAATGTTGAGAGCTAATGACGTGATTTCAGTTGAATTCCATGTCTTGAGACAGTAAGTAGCAAAGTTTCACATCAGTGATGCAGGACAGTGTCTGGTGTGTGATTTTAAATTGTGGGAAAACAATCAGATTCAGAAATTCATGGATTCAATCAATAAGTCGTTGGATAAGATGCAAGACCTGTAATAGGTACAAGAGGTAGTTTTTCTTATGTTGAAACAGAGAGGGTTATGGACCCTGAGAATGTTTCAGCTCCCTGGATTAAAGGTGGTAAAGCCCACAAGGTGTTGGAAAATAAAGATGGAAAAAAGACACATTCTGAGAACTAGGGATGATGTGAATTTGAGGATATAAAAATGTCTTTCGCTAAGTGGCTGTTTGACTTGGTGGGGCTGGTTGTGCCTGATAATGTCATTAAAATTACCATGGCTAAAGATTTCATTAAAAAATCTTTAACTCCTGTACAGGCAAGGGTGGCTTTAAAAATAATCTGCTAGGGCTTGCAGTTCTGGAAATAAGATAATTAAGACAACTGGATCTCAAGATGAACCAAAATAATGAGGATTTAAAAATCTAATGTTTACTGTTTAGGACCCATGTGCTAGTAAAATGTGGAAGGCACTTTGCTATGGACAGTTAAGTGCTCATAAAACTGCTTTTTTTTTTTTTATTGAGAAGGGACAGGATGACTGGGGTGACCAGACATAAACATTTTTTCAGTTCATGGGAGGTTTCTAGTTTTCTTGAAGAAAGCTGACAAAGATGTCACAACCAGTATTAATTCAGATAATCAGATAATGGGTAACTTCATTTTTTTTACTTGATATGTCCTCCAGAGTACTACTACTACCTCACGGACTAATAAGCATCTGGAAAGAGTATTGATTGCTTTTAATGCTCTAAGGGGGAATAGTAAGCAAAATAGAATGGGTGGGGTATATAAGCAATCACAACATAAGTTTTAGATTTCTTCCCATCTTCAGCCCTTTCAAGAGAAGGTGCTCAATAGGGAGTGGATAGCCAGATAAGAAAATATTCTTCTGGGCCATGTCTACGCTAGGAGATTAGTCTGAATTTACTAAGTTCAACTTCTGGGCACCTGATTTTACAAATTCAAAGTTCTGTGTCCTCTCTATGGGGAAGAATTGAATGTAGTCTAAGGTGGTCACATTAATGTAGCCTGCCTCGGACTCAGAGTCCCAGGAAGCACTCTGCGGGAGGCCTCCTGGAGGCCAATTAGTTTGAATTAGCAGCACTGGAACATCTAGATTAACTTTATTTTGGACTTACAAGTTTGGGAATAGTGTTACTGCTCATGAAAAGCATTACTACAGAGTTCAAATTCCACAGCTCCTTATTCCTGGATAATGGGCTTGGTAGTGTGGATGCAATTACAAATTCAACTGGGTGGGGTGTGGGGTGGGGGCTAATTTCAGACTCAGTGCTAGTATAGATTAGGTCCTGGAGAATTTTATCATTTTACAATGTTTTATGAACAGGGCCGTACAAAATTCACAGCCCATTTTGGTCAATTTCACAGTCAGAGGATTTTCAAAATAGTAAATTTTGTGATTTTTAGCTCTTTAAATTTGAAGTTTCGCTGTATTGTAATTATAGGGGTCCTAATCTACACAGGAGTTATGTGGTGGGGTCCTCAAGATTATTGTGTCTGTGGTGGGCAGGTTGGAGTACTGCTCTCTGGAGAAAGCAACTGCTGGCCAGGAGCCCAGCTCTGAAGGCAGACTAGCTGCCAGTAACAACATAGAAGTAAGGATGGCATGGCATAGTATTGCCACCCTTAGCTCTGCATTGCTGCTTGTCCATCTTCAGAGCTGGGCTGCCACTCTTTGGCCACCAGCTCTGAAGGCAGCCCAAAGGTAAGGGTGGTAATATCTCACCCCCACTAAAATAATCTTGTGACCCCTCTCATGCAACTCACTTTTGGGTCAGAACCCCCAATTTGAGATACATTAGTCTCCCCCATGAAATCTGTATAGTATAGGTTGAAAGCACACAAAAGACCAGATTTCACAGTACATGATGCATTTTTCATAACCATGAATTTGGTACGGTCCTATTTATGTGTTTGGTCACTGACAGGCTGCGTGCGTGGAGCTGTTGGTATAATTGGTTTAAAATTGTCCATTGTTTTGAATAGTACTGTATACTACAAGACTCTAAAATTTCAGAGGGATAGCCAAGTTAGTCTGTAACAGGAAAAACTTAAAAAACAACAAATAGTCTAGTAGCATCTTAAAGACTAACAAAGCATGCAGCTTTCGTGCGCACAACCCACTTCTTCAGACGACAGGAGTGTTGGAAGTCCAGATCCAAGAATAAATAAGGGAAGGAGGGAGGGAGAAGGAAAAAAAATGGAGGGGAGGAAGAAAAAAAGAGACAGTGAGAAAATAAGCTTCAGAGGGATAGCTGAGTTAGTCTGTAACAGGAAAAACTTAAAAAACAACAAATAGTCTGGTAGTACTTTAAAGACTAAATAGTTACAAGAGGCTGATGAGAGCATTAGTTTGTACTTGGAAAGAAAGATGACTAACACCGGATACTACGGACATCAAGAACCATTAGCATCTTCATGATTGGTTGATTGGTTAAGTCATTAAGATGTGGAAGATAATGTGTGAGCCATCTGATATCCCGATTCATACTATTTGCATAAGAATTAAACTTGTGAATGAAGTTAAGTTCCAACCCTTTTCTGTGTATTTGGCTTGTGAAATTGGTCTGAAACAAAACGGCAACTTGGAGATCCATTAATGAGTGTCCAGGGAGATTAAAGTATTCTCCAACAGGTTTTTGTGTGTTGCCTTTTTTGATATCTGATTTGTGTCCATTAATTCTTTCCTGTAGAGGCTGTCCAGTGGGGCATTGCTGGCATTTGATGGCATAGATCACATTAGTGGATGTGCAGTTAAATGAGCCTCTGATTTGGCGGCTGATGTGGTTGGGTCCAGTGATGAAATCGCTTGTGTATATGTGTGGGAAGAGTTGGCACCGGGGCTGATTGCAGGGGTGGGTTCCTGGATGATTATGATGGATTATGCATGGTTGCTGGAAAGAATTTGTTTGAGATTAGGGGATTATCTGTAAGCGAGAATTGGCCTTTCCTCCCAGGCCTCTGAGAGTAAGGGGGTCATTTTCCAGGAGAGGTTGTAGATTGTTGATAATGCGTTGGAGGGGGTTAAGTTGTGGACTGTAGGACTGTAGGGGTATGTCTAGACTTCATCCCTCTGTTGGCAGAGGGATGCAGATTAGGCAGGTCGACACTGCAAATGAGGCAGGAATTTAAATATCCCACGCCTAATTTGCATAAAAATGGCCACCGCGTTTTGCTGACTCAGCACTTTGTCAGCAGAAAGCAGCAGTCTAGAGGAGGATCTATCGAGAAAGAAAGACTTTTTCGAAAGATCCTGTAAACTTCCTTGCAGGAGGCATAAGGGATCTGTCAATAAAGGCTTTCTTTCTCGACAGATCCCCCTCTAGATTGCTGCTTTTTGCTGACAAAGTGCTGAGTCGGCAAAACATGGCAGCCATTTTTATGCAAATTAGGCATGGGATATTTAAATCCCTGCCTCATTTGCAATGTCGACCTGCCTAATCTGCATCCCTCTGCCGACAGAGCGATGCAGCCTAGACATACCCTAGGTGATGACAAATGGAATTCTGTTATTTTCTCTTTTGGGTCTGTCATCTGAAGAAGTGGGTTGTGCCCATGAAAGTCTCTTGCTGTGTTCAGGTATCTCTTATCAAGATCCCTGTTCTTGGAACACTTATCTCTGCTTTCCAAACTCTCATTCTTCAGTTATCTACATAGGCAATAGGGTCTGGAGGGACTTACTGCTTTCTAGTCTAGGAAATGGACCATGGAAGGCCCAAATAACCCTGTAATAGTGATTAATAGCTGCACTTCAGGTGCCTCTGCCCCAGCTTAGACCCTCTTTTCTGGTTGTTTCTTGTTTTACATAGGCCTCTTGTTAGAACCCGGTAAGGAACTTTTCTTTTTTTGAGGATGTGTTCGTAATTCACATTTATTGGACAGACCCTCCATCACAGCCACATACAAATATTTAAAATTATACACAAATATCCACACCTACAATGAGATAAAACATGTAGACTGTTTTTTCATATAATTAAACTGCATCGGTTGTAAGAGGGTTTAGGACCTATAACTTCCTTTCTGATGATTCTCAGTGTTTAATTCTATTATCTGTAAATCCTGCATTAGGTTATATTGTAGTATACCAAAGAGAGAAAATCTAGTTTCATAAGGATTTAGCAAAATCTTCCATTCTGCAAATGACTTTCAAATATTCTTTACACTCTATACTTAAAAGAAGATAAATCTTGAACAGCCTATAATTTAACTCATTTGCTTGGGAAGTTTAAACATTAGAGCAAGGATGGGAAATAACCACCCTGTGGACCGGATTTGGTTCAGCAACGTTAGCCCCTGGTGGACCACCAGGTGCTTCATTTACCTGAGGGTCTGCAGGTACATCCATTTGCAAGTCCCGTTCACCATTCCTGGCCAATGGGAGCTGCAGAAAGTGGCATGGGACAGGCCACTGCTTTCCACAGCTTCTATTGGCTGGGAATGGCCAACTGCGAGTCGTATCTTTGGATGGTCAGGAAAATGAAATGTCCTGTGGCCCCCCCAGGGGATAAACCTGAGGAAATTGTTCAACCCCTGGGACTAGAGGGTTTATGAGGATTTTTGTCTCTCTCTAATTTGTGTTTGAGTAAATTACTCTCTGAAGAGATTTGGACTTAGTAAAATAAAATAGTTCTAAAAACACAGTCCTCAAGCTCCACACCCTATTACTTAGGTAGCTGAATCATCAAAAGTTGCAGTTCATAGTATTTAATGAACACCTGGCCCAATATGTAGAGTTAACTCACTAGGGGACTTGGAGCCATATCCAAAGTCCTGTTCGCTTCCTTGGACGTTAAATGTGACCTTGAAAAGTGAGGTGGGGGCAAAGGGTGATGAACTTTTTTCCCCAGGCTGTGAAGAGCATTGCAATTGGTAGTCGTTCAGATTTTCCTGTTTTTGTTGTGCTCCCTTCCTTCCTTCTGATGGGGAAATGGCCAGAGAACTTGCCCTGCAGGGCTGTTTTTCCTGGTGCACATGGGGTGCAGAACATCTTGCATGACTACCTGAGTTCTGTCTCATCCCTCCATGCCGGGCATTATTTAAGAACCAGTGGGCTCTCTGATTGGGGCCTCCCCTCACTGCGGGAAAGGGCTTGTGGGTTTGGAGAGTCTCTGGATTTGCTTCTACAAAATATTTAATTCTCTATAAGGAATAAATGTGTTTCTTTCACTTAGTCGATAAAAGAATTCTCACACTGTCATTAACAATGAGTTAAATGAACTAAAACTTCCCACTATTTTCCTTTCTTTGGATGGGAAAAAGAATGCAGTTCTCTGCGTGATTAAGATTGAAGTATCAGACCCGAAATGTGTTTCCCTTTTATATATACTTTGGAATTCTCTTTAGGGTGTTTTAACTCTTGCATGACTACACTTGTTTCTGAAGCCTTCACAGCTTGGTTTTGCCAAATTTTCCTTTGATTCCAGATTCACATAATCACAGAATTTAGAATATATAATCTGAAATAGTAGGCCTTCAGCCAAACTTCACAGTGCACCTCTTTGTTGGCTTAATGGGAAGAGGGGGATCTGCTGGATGAGGGGTTTACAAATCTGATCCTCACAACCATGTGACATGTGCTGGTGTTCAGTAAGCAGTATTGCTAGGCCCCCTAATTGTCCTAAAATTATGAGGGTAAAAAATTTGAGGTTATTTTTATTTGCCTTCTGGATTTTGAGCCATTAGAGTTTAAAATGTCAAGCTTTTCCTTGCATGAATAATAGCGGATTATCATGAAATAACATGACTCCAGGAGTTGGGGCTTTTAAAAAATCAGTATCCCAAGACTTACAACAAACCAAAATCTGATTTCATCATATCTGTCTTTTAGTGGACAGGAATTGGTTTCCAGTCCTTTGAATGTTAAATCGAGCATTTATGAATTTGTGAAAGTTCTCAAAGTTATGAAAGGAAAGTATGGATGTTCCGAATGTCAAAGCTCGGTCCAGTGGATTAATGATATGAGGTGTTTTCCCTTTGGACATAAATTCATATTCAGTCTAGGTCCCAAATTGAAACTAATTAATTTATATGTGTCTCTGAAGAAAGCAGGTTATTTGAAATGTTGTAGCCTGTGTAACCGTATAATAAGAGTAAAGAAGGTGCATATTCTGCTAAATAAACTTTAGTATAATTACTTCAGGGGGCCTTCCTCTGCAACACTGTAATTTTTCTAGTTTATATATCTGTTACATTGCTGACCACAATGACAGTTTTGCTGTTCTTGTATAAAATAACTAATACATGTGCACCTGGTCTTCGTTATGGTTTCATTGCATATATAATAAAGGCCAGATAAGAAGCAGTCTGATTTCTGCTGATAACTACACCTAGTTTCATGTACACTTACATGCCTAATGCAAAATATGTTTTTCATTAAAGGACATTCTCTATTAAATAGTAGTCACAGGCATAAGATCTCTGGAAAACATTCATATCACTTGCAACAAAATGCTAAAGAATGACCATATCCACCTTTTCCTATCTGCCTTAGTTAGAGATGTGAACACTCATTATAACAACTTATTAACTGAGTCAAATGCATTCTCGTTTTAAAAAGAACAAAAAATCTGGAGTAACTTTTATTGAGTCTTTTTTATTTAATGCTTTGACCAAATGGAAGTGAAAAATGGAAAATTCTTTGTTTTTGTGACCATGGAGTACTAATTTTTTATAGTAAAGTGTATATTAAAACAAAACCATGTGTGGAGTAAATGGTTGCAATTTCTGTAGTTGCCTTATGCTAGGGCTAAATTTGGTCCACTCAGTTAAGAATTAATTTTTTATCAATGCTATAATCTCTTCTGTTAGAAATGTCACTTCCTAAATGACTTCAATAATAACTGTCATATTCAGGACTGGATGGATATAGGTGGAGGAATTGAAAACATATTGTTTCCAAGTAGACATCTTCCATATCCATGGTCTATCCCAGGCAATATTTCTTCTGCCACGGTTGCTACTCCGCTCAAAGTACCAGAATGAAGCAAATGTAACCCAGTCAGACTCTGATTTTAAGTGCGAGTTGCAGGTTTGGTATCTATCCCATGAATACAGGGATAGATAATTCAGTTCTAGGATTTCTTGATTTCTCCTTAAGTTGGCACAATTTTGTTACAGAAATCTAGGTAAAGGCCCTTTTCTCTGGAAAACAAATTTTGTACCTCAAAAGATGCAAATACAAGGAGCTGAATGTGAAGAGGAATCTTAACATCATTAGTTGAAGTTGGCATCTGCTAAGTTTATGCACCAAAACTGGCATCATTAGATGGTGTGTCTGGTTAGTGTATATTCCACATTTTCCAAACAGGAAGAAATGTTAACAGGGTTTAACACTGTTATAGATCCTGGGCTACAATAGGACAGTGAAGTGAGAAATGGAGACTAGGTTTTATCCTTATTGTATTTCCAAATATATTAAAAATAAAGGATTCCTTAATAACATTTTTTCACATTTCTTCTGAGAATATAATATTTAATGGCCAGATAGTTGCACCACCAGTGAAATTTATATCCAGCAATAGCATGGAACACAGGTGACATCTTGTGGTAAAGGGTTTAAAAAAGTCTTAGATGTTTATTCTCTTTGGCTTTCACATGGGATTTATCTTATACTATCTCTTTCAATTTAAAGCTGATACTCCATAACTGAGCGGATCTCATCTATTATACTCATCTAGAGTATAATAATTCTCTGTGCTTCACTTTGCAATCATGTATTTTGGACTATGTATGGAAGTATGGACTTTGATTATAGGAATTTGCATGTTACTTCAAATAAAGACCTTGCCCCCAACCAAAGATCCAAACACCCAACCATATTTGTAAATTTGTACACGAAGCATTACAGAATTCATAGTGGGAGGGAAAAACCCAAGCAATATATAATCTACAATATACAAGACACTTATTTCATAAAGGAAACAAAGAACTTTACTGTTAAAATGCTCTTTTAAAGCATCTCTTTGCTGCACAGTTCTTCTAGTAGCCTTCTGCCCTCATGTCCCAGATATTATGCTGTATACAAAAAGCAGCTATAACCTTTAGGATGTTTTCTCTGACCTAAGATCAAATCTAGTGAGTAAATGATGTCAGCATCCCTTCATTCTCCCAAAAGCATGTTCAGCATTCATTCTGCACTCACTGAGCTGGTAGCTGAATCTTTCCTTGACATGGTTGAGGTGGCTAACGTATGGCTTCATCAGCCATGGGAGCAAAAGGTAGGCCAGGTCCCCCCAAATCACTACTGGCATTTCAACATAACCAGTGGTAATCAGCTGGTTGTAAAACATTGTCGTTGCTTGCTGCTTTTCAGAAAGTCCTGTGTTCTTAAAAGATGTGACCATCCTGCGCCTTTCCTGAACAGGCAGCATTCATATCAGTGAAGCTGGTGCTTACATAACCACAGAATAGTAGCCTCTTCAGTTCAGTGTGTGAGTTTCCAGTGTTCTCTCTAGTTATCTACAGCTCTCAATTTGGTGTCACCATGTTGGACAAGGGTGAACTCTGCACACTGCTCCAGGAATGTGGCCTTCTACACCTAAAATTTCTGAAGACACTGCTTATCATCCCAAACCTGCATTATGATGTGATCACACCAATCTGTGCTCTTTTTTTTTTTCTTTTGAGTCCAAAGGTAGCATTCCACTATGTGGACTGCTTCAGGAATGCCAGCAGAAACTTGAAATATTTATTTTATTATTGATTTGTTATGTCCATCAGAATCCTGTTGTTATGCTCAAATATGTCTGCATCTGAGTAATCACAATCCTGATTGTAGCAATATTCACTCAAGCTCTGCAAATACTAGAGTATTGTTCATCCTTCATCAGTAACGCTCAAGAGAATTGTGCTGAGTTTTGCAGCGTCTCTATTTCTGTTCGAGAAAGGTGAGCCAAAAAGAGACAGGAAATATTGGGGGGTGTGGCAATGTTAGGAAATGAAGAAAGAAGTGGTATGGTTGGAACTTGACCTTTAGCTCTCTGAAATCCTTGGGTTAATTGCTACTCTCCTACAAGGCATTGTGGAAATGTCCCCAAAAGCATTGTACAAGGTGGCAGTACAGGGCATGTTAGGATACCTATCCATGGTGGACTGCACTATATGTCAACATAAGCATTCTTGGTGAAAACACAAGCAGCTAAATGTACATATGCCTGAGCATGACTTTAGACGAGCGTATGCTACTGTTAACTTATGTCGACCAAAACTTTGTAATGTAGACCTGACCAAAGCCCATCTGCTTGTAAGTTTCCAGCTGACCTCAGAGCAACGTTGTTCTATTTCAGGTTTTGAAGGATGAACGTTCTCTAGTGGTTACAGACCCTTCTGTTCCATCTCCCTCAATCTTTCCCCTTCAGTTCTCATCTAGCTCTTCTTCTGGTTTCTTAGCTCCCCTCCACCCCCCCAAGCCTGAATTCTCCCTTTTCACTCTCTGCTGGCCCTGTCCTCCTCTTGCCTCCTCTTTGCATTGAAGCAAGTCAGAGTACTTCCTTTCCCATGTTCCTAGGCAATAGTGGGGACATTTGCACCACAGGAGAGACAGTAGCCATGCTCAACACAAATTCCTTCCTCCTGCAGCCTTACATGTCTCTGATTGTAGCTATGGCCTTCCTGTTTGACACACATCACCAGGTTGCATTTTCTGTGTTACACTCCTTCAAAATGCATCCTCAAGGTATTATGTTGCCAGGTTCACATTGATGGAGACTTTGAAATATTTCTACGTTTATTTTAAATAAAGCATATCTTTGTCATTTTCTGGCTTAAATTATGTAGTAAGATTAATTGTAATTGTCTTTAGTCATCTAAAGCCCTCTATCAGCTGACTTGGTTGTGGTTTGTGAAACTTTAAAATTGTAGTGTGGACATTCAGGCTTGGGCCAAACCATGGGCTCTTGGATCTTCTCCTTTTGTCGCATTTTTGGTAATTGTGCTGTTTATGTTTTGAAAGCAAAAAATAAGAAGAATCAGGTGATACACACTGTTCCTTAGACATAAAGCAGGAGCCTCAAACTCCCTGGCTAAAGTAATTGCTCAGTCTAGCCCAGGGGTGGGTAATAATTTTTGACGGGGCTGGCCCGGAAGGAGTGGGGCCTAATCTGGAAGGGGCAGAACCAGAATGCTTTTGGGCTTCCCCCACCTCCAGATCATAATTGGTCTGGGGGTGGAGGAGCCCTTTTGCCCCCCCCTCCTTCCCACTAGGCACCCATGCCCCTGGCAGGGCAGGAAGAGGCTTCTCACACTCCCCAGGCCCTGATTGGCTTGGGGCGGGGGAAGCGCGGGAAGCCTCCTCCTGCCTTGCGAGCAGTGTGTGGCACTTTGAAGTGCCGCATACCCCTCGCAGGGCCGGGACAGGGCGAAAGGAAGCTTCACGCAGCTCCCCCGACCCCAGGCCCTGATTGGCCTGGGGGCAGGCGAGCTGTGTGAAGCTTCCCTCACCCTGCTCCCGCCCTGCATGAGCGTATGGCACTTTGAAGTGCCATGTGCTCTTCGCAGGGCCGGGGGGTGGGGGTGGGCAGAGAAAACTTTGCACACTGCTCCTGCCCCCAGGACAATCAGGGCTTGGGGGCAGGGGAGTACGTGACGTCTCCTCCTGCCTTGTGGTGCTTCAAAGCGCTGTGTACTGCTCACAGGGGGGGAGGAAGCTTCATGTGCTCCCCTGCTCCTAGACCCTAATTGGCCTGGGGGCGGGGAAGCGACAGGGCCTCCGAGGGCTGGATCAACCCACTTGGTGGGCCAGATCCGGCTTGCGGAGGCCCTTTTGCCCTGGTCTAGCCCAAGAGTCCTGGTGGGCTGGGTGTGGCCTATCCATTACTGTTCTCCAAGTCCCACCCCTTCCTGCCATTGCCTTGCCCCTGCAGCAGGCCTCTCCTGGGATTCCTGAAGCCACACCCTCAGGGTCAGCGTGTTACAGGGGGGTGATGGCAGAATGATGGTGATGATGGGAAGGGGAGGGCTTGCAGATGGTAACAGATGCTTCCCTCCCCATCCCTCAGCCTGCTGTCAGTAAAGTTACATTTTATAAAAAGTGTATTAAGGGTTTTGAATTACTTCATAAGACTTGGTAAAATGCTGCAGGAAATATGGGGCTTGGTGAAATATACATAGTATACCAAATATATACATGCAGTTAGGACAGCGATGCAGACTGAGTGAGCATGGTTAAGACAACGAATAAATAACAACCCAACTTGGCTGCTGTTAGTCATAAAAGACACAAACCTTTAAATGCTCAGCAAGAATGGGGCTGTGCAATAGGAGCTGAACTGTGCACCCACATTGAGAACTACAGTGGAGAGGTGCAACAGGGGGATGAGCTGAGTCCTCTTGAAAATCTGGCCATTTTGTTTAGGTTCCAAAGTAGATGATAGTTGCTTGGCTCTTTTGAAAAACTGGTCCTGTAGCTTCAGAGCTAACCACAGGTTGGATGTTAGGCTCATTATCTCTAGCCTCTTTATAGTTCTATAGTGGGTGAAAATTACTCATTCAGAGGTCAACTTCAATTTTATTTAATTAGCTGCTTTGTAAGACAACCGTAGCAATATCTACATTTTCAAAATTCAGTTTTATAGAGTGTTTCCAGCAGCCATCTAAATTAAAAGCTGACAAGGTCTTGGCCATGTAACTTAAACATTTTTACATTATTTTTAACTTTTTGAAAGTTGATATGCTGTCTGTGTGACCTAGTTACTGTATAAAGCTACATTCTTTGGCAAATATTAACTATCTGTCTGTGTGTGGTCTAAATAAATATTCCAGGAACATTGACTGAGCCTTGCCATGGATAAAGAGGTCTCTTTCCACACATTTCCTAGATCATAACGAACAGTTTTATTAGCGACTTCACAAAATACTGCAAAGTTCCAGTAAAAATAGAGCCTGAGTCCACTTGTAAGCAAAACCATTTAGCATAAAATGTTCCTTTGCTTTGAGTTTTTGTCTGTTACTGTAATGCACATATTATTGACCTATTCTAAACTGCAATATCATTCCCAAGTTTTTAAGTAACATAGCCTGTCACTTTTGAGATACTGTCTTGGGGAAAACCATTCTGTTTTACAGGATCAGTTAAGTATAATGTCGCAGATAGGCATGATGCCAAGAAGGTTTCTATGCAGAGCATGCTGTTTTTCAGAAATCACATTTTAATTCCCAGGGTCACTGGTTGGATCAGGAATTGCAACTGTGCTGAGCAGTGAGTTTCTGGTTTATGGCTCTAAAGAAGATAATTCTTTTAAGCATCTATCTCTGGAAGGGTTTAACTCATGGGAGCACATCTGATTGGGCTACCCATATGAACTAGGGCTTTGCATTTTCAGCTACAATATTAGCGAATTCTCGGATTCCATTGCAGAGCTCTAAAAGTTAGTGTGTGTGACTTCTAAGATGAGTGTTCTTACTAGGGAAAAAAAGGACTCTGTGTACTTATGTTTTTCATGGGGCAGAGAGCAAATTCTTCAGCAGGATTTTATTTGTATAATGAATTTGTCACTATCTGCAGGCACATCAGTTGCAGGAACATAAATTCTCTAATAGGTTTTAGATTGTTTCATTTTTATTTAAAGAGCTGTTTCACAGTAGGTTTGAATTAAAAATATTGTATAAAATACACTCAAGTCATTTTCTCAATTTCTTTTGCTATTATGTCAGATAATTTTTTGGGATACATATTTTCCCTACTTAATTGAGCTTACCTCTGCCAGTAATAATCTTATGTTTATGACAACATAGCAGCAGCCTTGTGAGACAGCTGGTTAGTATGTGTTGTGTGGCAAATTGAAATCTGGCCTTTGAGGCAATTTTTCCTCAAC
Source organism: Pelochelys cantorii (assembly GCA_032595735.1). NCBI lineage: Eukaryota > Metazoa > Chordata > Testudines > Trionychidae > Pelochelys > Pelochelys cantorii. Next base: position 32,921,319 of record CM064339.1, read on the forward strand.
AGCCCACCACAAAGTGCTCCACTCCCTGGAGATAATAGTCATTGGGCACGTCTAGACTTGATTTCACTTTCGAAAGGAGAGATGCAAATTCGGCACAAATTTGCATATCTTCTTCCGATCGCTTTTTTGAAAGAGGTTCTTTTGAAAAAGAAAGTCGTTTAGACGTGGTTCTTTCGAGGGGGAAAAAACCCTTTTTCGAAAGAACCATGTAAACCTCATTATTTTAGGAAGAACGGTTCTTTCGAAAAAGGGTTTTTTTTCTTGAAAGAACTGCATCTAGACGACTTTCTTTTTTGAAAGAACCTCTTTCAAAAAAGCAATCGGAAGAAGATATGCAAATTCATGCCAAATTTTCATATCTTTCAAAAGTGAAAGCAAGTCTAGACGTGCCCATTCTGCAGATGGCTTTGTGAGCTGACCTTTGTCTGGGCCTGATTCTTACACCTGAGCATCCTTTCCCGACCCATCTTTACATCCTTCAATTTCTTATCTATCAGTTTATGGGAGAGATGTGTAAAATTCTTCATTGATACTCCCACTCCCATGTTCTATAGGGCGCATCATGTTGTGATATGGCAATAAGTGTGATAGAGTGTAATTCTACTGGACGGATTTTGGAGCAGTGAACCATAATAAGCCCAGACAGATTTTCTAACCAGGATGCCTACAGTATGACAAATCCATATATAGGCCTCTGACATTTTTAGAAATTTTTAGTGTCTACAATGTCCACTGATATCACTGGGAGCTGTGATTGCTCAATACCTCTGAAAAATTAAGACACTTGTTTAGATTGTTTTAATATGGATTAGCCACTTTAGACACCCAAGTTTGAGCATTTTGGCCAAGTTGCTTTGCAAACTGCTTAAAAAGACAAAACCATTTTCCAAAAGAGCTTACAGCCTAGCTCAAATACACAATAAATTGGATTAATCCACAGTTCGAAAGGAGATGAACACTGGGAGATTGTAAGAAAGTGGAATTTGAAAGAAGAGAGGAGTGGTAGGCTGTTCCAACCATGGGGACTGGCATAAAAGAGCTTTAGGGATGGCAGAAGAGTGGGAGAAGCACCCCCCCCCCCAAAAAAAAACCTATTCATGATGGAGGAGAGAGAGGAAAAGATGAGAGCAGAAAGGCGGGAGCAGATTGCTTATTCACATACCCTGAAACAATTCCAGATGTGGGGAAATGCTAAAATGTTTGCAAAATGAGGACGATAACTGCTTGGGTTTAAGTCTGAGGAGTGTGGCCTGTATCTGCCAAAGATGCTGGGAATGAAGAACGTTCTTTGAATGTAGGAAGTTTTCAGTGAGAATAAAGCTTGAATGTACAGCTGCTGTGTTGCATAAAAGAACTCTTTTACAGCAGTTACTGCAAAAACCTGGTTTAAATTATGCTTCTTAAAATATTGGTCCTGTGTATTGTTGAATAAAGGTATAAGTGACAATGTACGTACAAAGCAATAGTTCCCTAAAAGTACACCTCTTCCTATTCTGAATAACTGTAGGTATTTTTTTAAACCATGAGCATTCTTTTCAACAGTAACTGTAAGGAATCAAAATGTTGAGCAATAAAACAACCTGTGAAACTAGTGAGAGACATTATCTATGTAAGATCTAATTCAAGAGTGCTAGCTCAAGGCTGTTGCTGTTATCCTGACTTTTATTTGTTCTCTATCAATAATGCTGGAATATGATTCCAACTTAATCATAGCAAAGATAGGAAACTTGCACTGGATCAATTTTAAAGTAAAAATATGTACTAGAAGCAACTTATTTTGACTGATTTACAAAGACTGTTTTGTAAACACAATGCAGGAATAAAGCCCAAAAGAAAACATTATGAACAAAAATATACGATCCATAATCATACTAAAACAGCAAAATTGGGTTATACATTGAAATCAAACACATTCCAATTTTAAGAAGGAACTGCTGCAGAGTTTTTGTAACATGTTTTAATCATCTTAGACCTTTCAGAATTGCTCTTCATTTTAAAAATCAAATAACTTCTTTCTCTGACTGTAAACCCCTCCCCAAATTCAGTCTCATCAGAAGACTCCAAATAAATTAGCTTTTTCATTAAAACATATATTTTTTCCACAATTCTTTCTTAAATCCATGTGTGAAACACATTTTCTACCCAAAACTCATTAACCCGTGGTACGTAAAGAAATGTGAACAGATCAGATGTTTGAAAATTATTTTCCCTCTCCTTTCTCCTGCAAAACAGATCCTTAAAAATAGTTTGGGCTTGTTTTGCTTGCCACTTTTCTGGCATTATTAAAGGCGATTGTGTATATCCAATGTATGAATTAGACCTCAAATCTAGTGAGAAACCATTAGGTTCTCTTTTGGTGGATATTGTTAGGAGAATGCCAGTATTAACAAATGTCAACTTTTTTCTAACCACTCATTTTTGTGAAGGATTATTGAAATGGTTATGGCAAAGTAACTCTGGTATCTGAAGTCTTTTGACTCTCTTAATCCCCTTCAATCTGTTTTTTGCCTGGGAGTCCATATACTGTGTTAAATACTATTGGTTGAGAATCAACTATTACTAAACTATAAAAGTCAGGTCCCTTACCATCTCAGGCACAAATGGTAAATATTTGCTTAGGATTTGCTCTGCAAATACATTTTATGAATAAAAAAATATATAAGTAGAATTCCTCAGTTGTTTCATAGTACCATTTTGTTTCATGCCAAATAAAAATCACATTAATAACATGTTTATAGACAAGTGTTTTCAGTACTGCAGCTAAGTCTTCACACATATGGCTAGGGGAGGATAGCAAAACAAGAAGATGAATGGAAGAGTATCCTGTAAATTATGGAGCACCATTGTAAAAAAGTCCATTCCTGCATTATTGAAATCAATGGGAATATTTTCTCCGATTTTAGTGAAAGCAAAATTGGGGACTTAAGACTGATGTTTCAAAATTTTAAGTAGTTATAAGAAATAGTTCCCTTTGTAAGCTCTTAAAAAATCTTATTCTGAAATGAAATTGAATCTGTGCAAACAATCTGTGTTGTCTTTACTAACTATCAGACAATAACTTTCATGTTTATCTGCAGGACAAAACAACCAACATTTAAAGACCTATCATCACAAGGAGTCCTAGGGACAATACAAAGATACCTGCAGGAGTCAAAAGTTTTTTTTTCTTTCATTTTTAGAGCACCTACAGCAGGGCTACTCAACACACGGCCCACGGGCCACATATGGCCTGTGGCCCGTTTGTTTGCAGCCTGCGGTATAGTTTGGGTTTATGGTGCAGTTTGGGTTGATACATATTTTAGTAGTTAAATTCCAGATGTGAGCGTACCATGGATTTATATAAGGGCAATAAGATATTCTCCGTCTTATTCTCTATCCGTTTTTTAATGATTTTTTAATGATTCCTAACATTCTGTTTGCTTTTTTGACTGCCGCTGCACACTGCGTGGATATCTTCAGAGAACTATCCATGATGACTCCAAGATCTCTTTCCTGATTAGTTGTAGCTAAATTAGCCCCCATCATATTATATGTATAGTTGGGGTTATTTTTTCCAATGTGCATTACTTTACATTTATCCACATTAAATTTCATTTGCCATTTTGTTGCCCAGTCACTTAGTTTGGTGAGATCTTTTTGAAGTTCTTCACAGTCTGCTTTGGTCTTAACTACCTTGAGCAGTTTAGTATCGTCCACAAACTTTGCCTCTCACTGTTTACCCCTTTCTCCAGATAATTTATGAATATGTTGAATAGGATTGGTCGTAAGACTGACCCTTGGGGAGCACCACTAGTTACCCCTATCCATCTGAAAATTTACCATTTATTCCTACCCTTTGTTTCCTGTCTTTTAACCGGTTCTCAGTCCATGAAAAGATCTTCCCTCTTATCCCATGGTAACTTAATTTACATAAGAGCCTTTGGTGAGGGACCTTGTCAAAGGCTTTCTGGAAATCTAAGTACACTATATCTACTGGATTCCCCTTGTCCGCATGTTTGTTGACCCCTTCAGAGAACTCTAATAGATTAGTAAGACATGATTTCCCTTTACAGAAACCATGTTGACTTTTGCCCAACAAATTATGTTCTTCTATGTGTCTGACAATTTTATTCTTTACTATTGTTACAACTAATTTGCCCAGTACTGATGTTAGACTTACCAGTCTGTAATTGCCGGGATCGCCTCTAGAGCCCTTTTTAAATATTGGTGTTACATTAGCTATCTTCCAGTCATTGGGTACAGAAACCGATTTAAAGGATAGGTTACAAACCATAGTTAATAGTTCTGCAATTTCACATTTCAGTTTTCAGAAATCTTGGGTGAATGCCATCAGGTCCCAGTGACTTGTTACTGTTAAGTTTATCAATTAATTCCAAAACTTCCTCTAAGGACACTCCAGTCAGTGACAAATCCTCAGATGTGGAAATTTCTTTTAAGATGTCAGGAATATTGATACTTTTGCAAATATACTACAGTTAGATAGTAACTACTTTTAATAATACTTAATAAAACTGAATCTGGATTCAATGTTATTGATTACAATGAAGAAAAAGAAACATAATGGTTCTTTTACAGTAACTAAGAAGCCATTCTCATCTAATATGGCATACTTCCATCCCAGCTGTACAATACCATTGTTTTGCACTAAGACTAGAAGATGGTTCTTCAAGGGTTCCTATTAATAAATAGTACAGTTGATATAATGCATTTAGTAAAAAAGAAGGCTAGAGTGTTACTGAAGACCAGGCCCTCTCAGAAAATGACAGAGGCTCGGGTCATTTTGAGTTTAGAGGCTCCAGTCCAGACCCCCAATGCATCTAACTTCTTATCCGCAGGGTCATACTAATTCCAAAAGAATATATGAAAATGAACACTTGAGACATTTATTTATTAACAATTAAGTTATTATACCAATAGCTTGAAAATTAAATGTTACTTTTAATTGTGAGTTTCCAGTGCAAGCAAAACTCTTTATTTTAGGAATGCTTTCGTGGCTTTGTTGTGTGCAAACTCATTTATAATTGAAGAAGAACCTAATTTACATGAAACCTCGCTGTTAATGTTAAGCATTGCGAGCCCATTCGAATGCTCTTGTCCCATTGTAGAACGATGATTGTTGTTTACTTCTTTTTTTACACGTTGGATGTGTAGTCACCTGAAGCCACTGATTCAGGGAGACTGACAAAAATATGTAACATAATTCTGATATTTGGAAATACAGTCAACTAAGATTGAATATTTCTTGAAGCAGTTCTTTTGGCTTGCAGTCCAATTTAAAGTTGGTGGAATGCATACATTTCAGGAAAACAATTTAATCACGGAATCTCTTGAAAATTCTTGTTGTACCTTTGAAACTATTTAGCTGCTGAATATAGATCTTCATCACTTAGTTCTCTGAACTCCCAAAGGAATCCAAAAAGGGGTACAAATTTGTCACAGTGACTCAAATTGACGTGTAAGATCAGATTTGATGGAGTCAATTATAACAAAAAAAAATTTGACTTGATCATGCCTTTCTGTATCAGATTGAGATGTTAGGCTGTGATTGGTGGAAAGCTCAGATGAAATTTCAATATCCTGTGCTACTGATTTGGACTCAGAAAGGATTGCGTCCCATTCATCATGAATCTTTTAAATATCTTTAAGAAGTTGTTCAATGTTATCCTTCTCAACACCTAAAAACTTCCTGTCAGGATGGTTAAATACTGGAATAAATTGCCTTGAAAGATTGTAAAATCTCCACCACTGGAGATATTTAAGAGCAGGTTAGATAGACACGTGTCAGGGATGATCTAGATGGTGCTTGGTTTGCTGTGAGGGCAGAGGACTGGCCTTGATGACCTCCTGAGGTCTCTGTTTCACTTCTAGTATTCTATGATTCTGAGGTCTGGGCCAAATGGCCTTCCTCCCTCATAGGGCCTGCCTGCCTTTTATATAGGATGACCACTAGACGTTCAGATGTGTTTTGAATAGTGTTGAAAATAATCATAGTTTACTGTGGCATTATGGGCTCATCTAGACTATGTTAAAGTGTCGAAAAGGGATATGCAAATTCTGCAGGAATTTGCATATCTTTTTCCAATCTCACTTTAGAAAACGGAGCTTCGAAAGTGAAAGCAATCAAGATGCGTTTTTTCGGCAACCGCCCCCCTTTTTCAAAAAGCTGCTTTTCCTCAAAAAGTGAAATCCGCTTTCGAAAGTGAGATTGGAAGAAGATATGCAAATTCCATGGGATATCTAGATACTTTAGCGTCGTCTAGATGAGCCCTATGTGTACAAGACAGCCCAACTGAAATCCCAAACAATAGGATTAGGTTGTATTAGACTAAATTCTGTATTTGTTGCCAACTCAAAACTCCTGCAGATTTCTGATACCTTTCTGGGTGTTCAAAGTTTCCAGACCTGACATTTATATAAGAACAATTTATTAATTAGGCTCCATTTGTGTGTGTATCTTACACAGCTGACAAGATGGGAAGGAAGGTTGGGAAGCAGATGTTCTTGCCTTATGTTATCTCTACACATTCCCATCTTAGGTTGTTACATGCTATGCATAGTGAGCTATGGAAGTAGTTTTGTATTACTCTTTCTTGTTCTCAGACTGTATCTGTCACCATCTGAGCACGCAGTATGAAAGTTCTTAGTGAATGTGTGCCTCTTCTGAATATACAAATGTTCCAAATCACTGTAATAAAAGTGACCACCTACCTAACTTTCCTCAGGGTCTCTGTGCTTCAATGGAGTCTTTTTTAAAAGTTCAAAAAGGGGAAAAAGGAGGGTCATTATAGATGTGAATAAGCAATGTATGCAGTGTTCAGTTATGGTACATAACCTTTCTATTCCTCTAAGGACAGGTGTTAGTGTTTACAGCTGAACAGTAATGCAAGTGTTTGGGGAAGCTAGTTATTTACTAGCACAACACTTAAGTTTATAGACTTTTGGAAGCAGTTTCTCATCACCATATTCATTGCTTTAATAAAGTAAATCTTTGACTCTACTTCATCAGTAACTGTCTGTCACAGCACACTTTTTTTTTCTGTGTTACGGAAAGCACTTAATGGCTTCCTTTCCCAAATGCCCTCCAACTTACCAAAAAGGTTTCCTTTTCCTGTAAAATATTTTCAAGCTCTAGTTTAATGTATTTTAAGTTTATTATTGCATTTTTTGTGGTAAAGAAAAATAATTAAAATTGTTAAGTTGGAAAGAAAAAGGAAATTCTTTCAAATGCCTTTTAATCTCTTTAAATCTATTTTGTTTTTATTTTCTCAAATCCATTTAATTAATGTCCCTATTAATAAACATATGTTAAATGCTACTGTCAGTTTTAAAATCTTTATGAATCAGGATTCAATTATCTATAGATGAGGATCACATGAGTCTTTTTTTTCCCCTTATTTTTTTGAGCCTTGGTACAATATTAAATTACAAGCATGACTTTGAAAACCTGTTTTGGGTGGGAAGGATAATAATAAATATGTTCTAATGGGTAATCCTCTTACTAACTATTTAGAAATGTGTGCCTTTTGATCCCATTTGTTCAAGAACTCCTCCTAAACAGTAAGAGTGAGGACCACCCAATTTGGTATGCAGCTTCCTCTTACCCTATCTTAAAGCAAGGTCAGTGTTTCGTTTTGCCAGCATAATGGGATGCACATGGACTTTGTTTCTCATAAATATAAAGGGAGGGGTCTGGCAGAAGGTAGTTATACTTTAGAATGACCCCAGGAGGGCAGCTAGGAGCCAGAGATAGGGACCGGGACACCTATAACCCCATTGGGCCAGCAAGGAACAAGAGGGGAGAAAGGGACAGCTATCTACTATATATTGCAGAGAGTTTGTCTGTCTTTGTGGGCTCGTCTAGATTACGGCGAAGTTCTGAAAGAGGATATGCAATTTCCGTGGGAATTTGCATCTGTTCTTCCGATCTCACTTTTGAAAGTGAAAGTAGTTGGGACACGTTTTTTTGGGCAACCCTCACCCTTTTTCGAAAAGCCACTCTTCCTCAAAAAATGAGGTTTATGTGGCTGCTTGAAAAGGGCGGGGTTACCAAAAAAACCGCATCCCAACTACTTTCACGTTCAAAAGCTCCGCTTTTTAAAGTGAGATTGGAAGAAGCTATGCAAATTCCTGCGGAAATTGCATATCTCTTTCGGAACTTTGCCGTATTCTAGATGAGTCCTGTGTGTGTCTGTCCCCCACCTAGGGAACATGCACCCCTCCTCTGGCTGTGCTCACTGGCCATAGACAGTTCTTCTCACCTGGGTCCAAGCTGCTGTGGTGAGAGAGAGCTGGGGTTGTGCTCTCTCCTTGGGGCAGCCTGCATACTGAAATTCTCATCCCCAGCTCCACCCCAGAACAATAATTTAAATGAAGAAAAACAAAACTCATTTGAGTTCAGGACCTGAGCAACGCTGGGTAAATTTTCTAGTTAACCTATAAGAGGTGCTCCATCACTTACTAAAAAGAAAAAAAATAAGACAGACCTTAAACAGATGATGATACTGTTCTGATTTTCTTCCCCTGACAAGCAGAAAAAAGGTATATCGTCTCGAGAAAAAAACATATTTCACTGAGACCATAATGTAAAGTTTATGAATCCTGAGCAGTGTATCTAGCCTAACTAAAAAGATTTTTGTCCTTGCAAAAAATAATGCATTGAATTTCATGTAGTTAAATTTTGTGACCTGGACCTGTATTTGTTGTATCTTGCAATATTCTCTCTTACCCAGACATTCTTATAAGCATTTCCAAGCCATTAAAGTGTATTCTAGACAAAAATGAAATAACATGATCTTGTTTTCCTTAATATGGCTTTTTTAGTGGAGTTTAAAGTATATAAGATAAATCAAGCAGTTACAGAATTTAAGAGTTCTGGATTAGAAGGCATACAGTGCCAAATTTTCAATGGGACTTCTATTTTGTCATCTTTTGACTTCACACAATCGTGTATGTTCCAGAGTGGATAGGTGTTATAACTTGTCAACTTCATGCACAACTACACAGACCCCTGCAAAACTGTGTTCCTACTTGTAAAATCTGGCAGCTGAAAATTAGGCCCTACATCATTTCAATATTGATTACTAGGGCTGTGTCTACACAGCAAAGTTATTTTGGAATAACGGCTGTTATTCTGAAATAACTATGCGAGCGTCTACACAGCCATTCCGTTATTTCAAAATAATTATGAAATAATGGATGGCTTATTTCGATTTCTGCAAACCTCATTCTATGAAGAATAACTCCTATTCCGAAATAGTTATTTTGAAATAGGGGCTCTGTAGACGCTCCACTTCTGCTATTTCGAAATAGCCCCTCAGCAGGGCCATTCTAAGTTATTCTTCCTGGGGCTCTAATTTGAGATAGCTTGTCTACATTAGGGAAGCCTGCCTCAGATTAATTTTGAGGCTTCCCTGCAGTGTAGATGTGCTATTTCGAAACAAGCTATTCCAGAATAACTATTCTGGAATAGCTTATTCCAAAATAACTGTGCAGTGTAGACGTAGCCTAGGAGATTTAACCAATATTGCTTGGTAATGCCGAAAGAGCACTACTCCAAATGTTTCGGTTTTATCTCTTTTCTGTAAAGTTTATTGAGAAGTGATCCTATTCTAGCTTCATCCTATTTTTCTGGTTCATCTTGGGTTCAGTTTCTTTGAAAATTTGCTCAATTATGTCAATTTTGAGGATTGCATTTGCTTTGGTGATTGTCTCTCTTCTGTTTGATTTTATGAGCAGGAATCCCATTCCAGACACATCCCATTTTCTGAGCACCACCAAACGCTTAGATGGCTTTAAGTTATGATAAGAGGAAGCTGTATACTGAATTTGGTGGTCCTAGCTCTTACTGTTTAGGAGTTCTTGATCAAATAGACAGAAGAATTCTCTAAATAAATATATAGTGGATGATCTATGTATCTGTCCTCTTGGACATGTGTTAACCTTCAAAATCTATAGGTTAATTCCCACCCCAAAACTCTATGCATCCATCTTAGGTAAGTGTTTTGGGACTGAAACCAGAAATGATTTGCTTCTGTGTTCTGATTGTCTTGAGTCCACAAAAAAGCCCCTGTTCCTCCCCATGGTGCTGTTGGCGGATTCAAAGCTCAGTCCACTTGGGAACCTCATCATTCATGTGTATTTAGTTCACGATTTCTAGGCCACTATGACTATAGGATTCACTCAGTTGGTGAATGATTCTGCATATACAACTAACTGCACTCCCTTCATCCAGTGTGTGTTTGGATTGTGATTAAAGGCTAGGAAAATGTCAATTTTGACTGTCATTGACCAGGTATTATCTCCCATGTCTTGCAGTTGGGGCTTATCTTTCCTATGGGGTGGGGAACACGAGCATTTCCAGATAGTTCTGGAAAAGACAGATTGCTCTATAGGACTAGGGATGATAAATTTAGATTAATTGTCTAATCGAATAGTCGATGCAATTTGCATTGACTATTCGATTAGTCGATAAGGGCGCCTCTGCCTTTGAAGTGTAGCAACAGCGCTAGTCCCCTGCTGGCCCTCTGCTCCCCGGGGCGTTTCAAAGTGGCAGCGCTGCATGGAGCCTGGGGTCAGCTTTGAAGCACCCCCCCCCTTGCTGCCTCTTTCTGATAGACCCCAGCTGACCCCAGGCTTCATGCGGTGCTACCTCTTTGAAATGCTGAGTGCAGCCCGGGGCCAGCTGGGGAGTCTCCCTTGCTGCCTCTTTCTGATAGAGGCAGCAAGGGGGGAAAAGTGACTAGTCAACTAGTGTGTTGACTGTCCAATAAGCATTTGCTTATTGGATAGTTGACTAGTTGTTCACGTCCTTATATAGGACTTCATAGTAATACCTTGCTCACAATCAACAAAATTATAAATCTGCTCTGTTTTTGTCAGATAGTGTGACCCTGAAGAAGTGAGACTATTTCTTGCGACGATGGGCCAGTGCCTGCTTTAGCTGGTGAAATCTGGGATAGCTGGCAGTGTGGCATAAGCAGTATTCTTGTTGGTAGGACAGCTTACCATTTCTCTGAAGCGCTTTATCTTATAGCTGCTTCCAAGCAACCATACTCTGGCCAATTATTGTCCAATAACTTATTTTCCATTTTTGGTTAGATTTTTGAAAAAGTTGAGCTAACTCTTGAGTATCTGTTTGGCTTGTTAAAGTCAGCAGAGAAATGGGACCAAATGACTTTTTCAGAGTGTTGAGGTAATTAGCAAAATGTAGTTCCATATAGAAGTTTAATTCCTGTTTGATAACTTTAAAAATTCCTGATGATATCTCAGTGTGATCGCTACCTGTTTCATTGTGTTCTGAATAGGAGAGATATAAGGAGTAAGGTTCATATTTGTGATTGTTTAGTCTCCAGCCATCATGTCTTCTCTGATTTCTCTCATAGAGTTCTGTCTAACTTTGCTATCACAACAGAGAACTTTGGCTTCATTTCCTGTCCCAAGAAAAAGGGAAAGAGGCATATTACTAGATGGTACGTGCTGAAAGGTGCTACAGAAATGTCCTGTCTATTTATCTGCAGTCAAAACTGCAAAGGGATATTCCTTAATTCATAGAACTTTCCTTAATGACCTCCTAACCTTTCACCTTCATTTATTGTTTTACATGCAATAGTTAATTCTGTAGAAGATGGATTATAAAAAAAACCAACCTGCAACGTGGAAGTATCTGCATGTATGCTGTGTTTGGCTTGTTCAGCTTTTAGTTTCAAACACAAGTGGTGTTTATGTAGAGACACTGTTACCTGAATGCTTAGCAAAAGAGAAAAAAGAGTAACAGGACAGAAAAAAAATGCAGAGAGAAGAAACCTGGTTTTTGTTTTTGTACACTTTCAAAGAATTCAATATGAAGCAAATCTTCATTACTGGCATAGCTGCAAAGTATTCAGTCTAATGCTTTATTATTGCTACTACAAAATGTCCATGATTGGAACATATTGCAAGCAGTTAACTCACTGCTACATATTTCCAATCCAGATTTTACAGATACTATATCACATTATGAATGCTTTAGTTTCCTTCTGTATTTTTTGCTTCATAAGCTAGGTGTACTTAGATGTTCTGTGTATCTGTCAAGTGATGGAAAATACTTCTTGGCTGTTTTTCACGCCCCATTTAGCATGAAGAGTTTAATGTGACAAAGGAAAATTAGTTGCTTGTTTTTGTTGTTTCATAATTAAGATCTCAGTTATAGAATGAAAAGCTTTAAAGTTTGTTTAATTTCTGCATTTGCACGGTTTGGATAACTTTCTTGAAATTTTTAATTAAAATGTAAAACTGAATTGCATACATTCCAAAGCCATATTTTTTCTGAATTTGAAAGGATTTTTTTTAACACTCAAGAAACTTGTATGGGTATTTCTTGAAAAATTTGGAGGAAAAAGCATACATAACGTTATGGAAGTATAAAATGAATACAATATGAACAACTAAAACTGTATTATACAATCAACACCACCAATAAGTAAATCAACCCTGAATTCTTCTTCTTCTATATTTTTGATACATGGGCTACTAAGAGTGCTAGCCAGTCACCTGGACTGCCTCAGGAATTTATTTTCTACTGAGATGTTCTAGCAGAGTGATGATTGTCTGTCATAGGACTTTGTTCTTTAAATCCTATGCATTTTTAGGGAAAAATGAAGCATATTTACAAAATGTAATGGGAGTGAATTTAATGGAGGTGGGGAGCTTAGTGAGAGCCATCAGAGAAAAGAAAACCCTAGGGTTCTGTTAAGGATTGCCCCTCTACCCCTTTTCTGCTTTCCTCCTTGTAGATGCTCAGCCTTCTCTGAGATGGGGGAGAGGGAGAGGAGAGCATCCCTAGCTGACTGGCTGGGTTGAAGAGCACAGCAGGAGGCCATTGTCCACCATTCCTGAAGGGAGGGTCTTTCCACTTGCCATTCTGCACTTAAAAGTGATATTTCCCCATCTCTGGAATTAGAGTAGGTGTCTAGGACTTGCCGTGGGCAAATGGTTTTTAGAAGCTAAGGATGAAGTTTTCCATCACTGCCAGCTTGACTTAGATAGCATGAGACTTTTTCTCATCAGCCCCAGCCAGATTACGAGGTAATGTGTTTGTAGTTACAAGGTGACAGGTGTTTCTAATGCAGGTGCTAGTTTAATATGGCTGTAACTCCCTAATAAGATGGAATTGGAATTAAAAGAGGGCATCTCCTAAAGAAGGTAGGGAAAGAGACCATCAAGTTCAGCCCTCCTCTTGTATGATGAGGCCTCGGAAATGATGTTGGGACCAGGTTAAAGGTCTGGAGATAGAGGAGAGCAGCTTTGGGTAGCCCCATCTCAGGTGGCATGAATTATTGAAGGTGCTTATGTGCACTGAATGGGTTATTAGCAGTTAGTTTACTAGGTATGTTAAGTTTATGGGAAAAAAAGGGTTTTACCCTGGTTAAGTCACTTTACTGGTGTCCTGTCTTGTCTTCCTGGCACGTCCAAGAAAATAATTAAGCTTTTATGCAGTGTTATTGTAGCTGTCATTTCCAGGATATTAAAGATTACAAGGTGGAAGAGGTAATATCTTTTTATTGGGACCAATTTCTGTGCGTGAGGGAGACAATCTTTCCATTTCTTCCTCAGGTCTGGGAAAGATATCGTCAAAGCTAAATATAAGATCTAAGAAATAGCTTAGCACAGGTAGTTAGCGCACATTCTGAGTGACTGTTCAAGGTAGCATGGCCCATTAATACCCCTATAGTTCTAAAATAAAAAGGGGGTTAGAGAGTTACAGATTGTTGTAATAAACCATAAAGCCAAAGTCTTTATTAAGACATGATTTTTAGTGTCTAGCAAAGTTATGAATTTAGGCTATCAGGCTTGTCTTTTGAAAGTGTTGTGCAGGTTTCCTTTGAAGATGAGGACTGATAAATCAGATTTAGAGTGATCACTTTGTGAAAAGTGTTCACCCACAGGTGATGGGGTGTTTTTATCTATTTTCTGTGTATGTGAGACAATAGTGATTATCTAGCTTCACCCACATAGATATTATTGGGGCATTTAGTGCACTTAATTATGTATATCCCATATTAACATAAGAAGGCCATACCAGGTCAAACCAAATGTCCATCAAGGCCAGTACCCTATCCTCTGACAGTGCCAATGCCAGGTATACCTGAAGGAATGAACAGAATAGGTAATCAAGTGATCCGTCCCCTGTTGCCCATTCCCAGCTTCTGACAGAGGCTAGGTACACTATTCCTACCCATCCTAGCTAATAGCCATTGATGGACCTATCCTCCATGAATTTATCTAGTTCCTTTTTGAACCCTGTTAAAGTCCTGGTCTTCACAACATCCTCCAGCAAGGAGTTCCACTGCACGTTGTGTGAAGAAATACTTCCTTATGTTTGTTTAAAACCTGCTACCTATTAATTTTATTTGGTGACCCTCTAGTTCTTGTCTCAGTGGGGTAGCTGTGTTAGTCTGTAACTTCAAAAACAACAAGCAGTTCCGTGGCGCCTTAGAGACTAAAAAATATATTATAAATAATTCTATACTATAAAACCCAATTCCTCAGATGAGTTGGTTCTAATTCTTGTGCTTTGGGAACAAGTAAACAACTTTTCTTTATTTGGATCCTCCACACCTGTCATTATTTTATGGACCTCTATTGTAACCTCTCTTTTCAAAGCTGAAAAGTCCCAGTATTTTTAATCTTTCCTCATAGGATAGCCGTTCCAAGCCCCTAATCATTTTTGTTGCCCTTTTCTAACTTTTTCCAATGCCAAGATACCATTTTTGAGATGCAGGCAGTATTCTATGGATTTTTATACAGGCAATAAAATATTCTCTGTTTATTCTCTATCCCGTTTTAAATTATTCCTAACATTCTGTGATAGATATGTGTAGGACCCATGGATCTTGCAGAGTGTGTTGTGTATTGTTCATAATAACAATGGAAATATAGCTGCGCTTTTGCATCTGTTGTTCTGGCAGGGTGATAGGTCTATTGCCACTTGGAGTAGGCATTTCTTGGTCTGTGGACAACAAACAATCTACTATAAAATGGCCTAGAATAACATTAGTTTAAAACATTACATTAATCTAAAATAGACCAGTAAAATAGTCATAATCTATGTAAAATACAGTTTGATGGCATACACGAGTTGCCTCTGTGTTTGTTAGTTTTACTCATGACATATTAACACAGCGAATTGGAAGATGATGTGGACAAATTTAGCCTTTAGTCACTGATTTACAATTCTGCAACCTGCAGATGTGTAAGTTGAAGTTGCCTTCAATTTCAAATGGGATAGTTTTATTTAGAATTGATGCCAAATTGCTAATGGAAGCTACTTGATTCAATTCTGTCATATAATTTAAACATCATTTCACTGCATATAGTTTAACCAGGAGAGAGTTGTAGTCTGCAGCCCATAATTTATTTATTGTTCTTTTTTGTTAATATTTTTTCCAGTCCAAAAAAACCTTAAAATGCTTTTATAGTGAAACTTGTGTTCAGTATGTGTGTGCGCTTCAAATGGCCAATGTGAAAAATGTCACAGTATTAGTTTTCAGTTATATATGTCAAAAAGCATTTTATAGCTGCATGTCAGGGTTTTTTTACCTGATTTTTGTGGAGTGTGCATTTAATGCTAAATTACAAATTGGATTCTGCTGTTAACTAAGGATCCTATTCAGCAGAAATTATATGCAGGTTTTGTGGAAGGGAAACTGGCTCCTATACCCAATTAAGTGATACGGAGGAGAGCTCTTCTTGGCCATGGAATCATTTTTGTCAAGATCTGCATATAGATTCCACAAAGGAGTTGCTAAGGGTGGAGTCTTTGATTGTGCTTATTTCCTCCTGAAGAACCATATTCCATTGCTAAAAAAGCACCCTATATAAGTAGCTTTGTTATATGTTTTCAAAGTTAATCCTGCTCAACAGTGATGTGATGAGATAATCACTACAAAAAGATGCACTCTGCACATCATCACTGTTTTGAAACTATTGGATAGGATTTTGCATATCCAAATGCATACGTACCTAGTGGTCTACCAATTTTAGCTGCGAAGGTACCAACCAAATAGGAGTATAGAAAGAGGAATATAGAAATGTTCATTATAGTAAAAAATTCAAGACCTGCTGTTCTTCAGAAAAAGTATTAAATTCTGATCATATCTGCCATGGTGAACCTGAAGAAAACTTGAACTTCTTGAAAACTGTGAGGGATTATTCTGCTGATCTTACTAATATTTCTTCTTTTTTCAATAAATATTTGAATGTTTGGTGTTCAACTAAGACATTGGTTACTGTGATGTGGTTTCTTTCTCTGGAAGTTCAGCATCTCACCACTAGTTTTAAGTCATTTGAGTTTTATATGGAAAGTGACCCGTTCAGGAGTGCCTAGGACGTTGACTGACTAGTGCCATTAATATGTAATAGTATGCTTTTGCAGTCTGAGTTTGGCTGGAGACCATGGGGTTCTTTCCCCATAAAAAACTTGACTCACTAAGGGAATCTAGAAAATGGAGTTCCAGAGAATGGATAGACTGCTACTGCCTTGCCCCAATTTGGATAGCAAACTCCTGGCAAAGTAGCTTGGCCTCCTTGAGCCTGCCTGGTGAAGAAGTCCAGCTGAGTATGAAATTTTGTACCGCGGAAAGTGAAGGAGAGAAAGTTGTGGAATTTGTGAAAAGATCTCTTTAGTGATCCTGAATATTAACTTAAGTGCCTGCAGAAAATGCAGCTGAATGTATGCTGGGAGAATACTAAATCCGTTACCTAGAATATACTTGCTGGAGAATGGGCAGACCTGACCTTTAGTGAGTAAAGTGGAAACATTTTTAGGGAATATCCACCAAACCCTCAAACATTGGAAATCTGGTTGTTTTGCTAGATACGCTCAGCTCTGTGTTACCTTTTTCTTTATTTTCTACAGCCATAACCAGATGTGCAGAACATTGGCTTGTTTCACTTGTTGGGATTAATCGGTCCAACAGATCTATCCAATACTTTATAAGGTTAATAAATAATTCTTCATACTCACCCAACCATACACAGTCCAGACTTCATAAGAGAATTTGTTTTCGAAATAGATACCTCAGAAAGTTCCCTTGCAGCCATATTGTCACACATCTATAGCTATTGGGCCAAGCACCTACTGAAGTGAACTGCTTTAGTGTGGGGAAGGAGTACTTGGCAATCTGGGACGCGTGGGGCACTGCAGCATTACCTTTTCATTCTGGTCTCTAATATTGCACTCCCTTATGATTATCAATGCCATTGGTTTTATATATAGCATCATCTGGGGAAGGAAATGGTAACATTGATGTATTTTCTTGGATTCTATGGGCTGCTGGAATTTTTGTAACCGTGTGAGTGTACCAATTGATATGCTCACTGAGAAGATGTAAGTGATGGGATATGCTGTCTGGCTCACTCTCAGGATGACTCAGCCCAGATCTCTCAAGAAAAGTTGGAATCTCCCTGATCCTGAGTTTTCTGTCAGAGTTTAGATGAGAAGGGACTATGGGCCAGGAGGTCAAGCCAAGTCAGGGAGAGCTCAACATGCAGCCAAGCCTAGCAGTTGGAATAGAAAAAACAAGGAGTCCTGTGGCTCCTTAGAGACAAATGAAATCCAGTTCATCTGTCTCTCTTTGTAATCGGCTTTTAAAGTTCTTTTGTAGAAGGACTTGTAAATCCATTACTGAATGTCCGGGGAGGTTAAAGTGTTCCCCTACAGGTTTACATGTTACCTTTTCTGATGTCTGATTTGTGTCCATTTATCCTTTTGGACAGAGACTGTCCGGTTGTATTTGCCAGGTGGAAAAGGAAACTGGTAGGAGATTCAGTGGAGTAAGCAGGAAATAGCAGAGCCTGAATTTCCCCACAAGTTGTTTTACATGGCATTGCTGTCATTTCATTTGCACGGTATCATTAGGAGAGACAAGTTAATTTTTATAGTTGCTATAGCTTGATATTTGCAAATTATACACTCTATTATCTTTCTTGTAGTCTCAGATATAGACATTTTCCCATTGTGCAGGACAGTTTCTAGTACAGAAATACTCTCTCATGAAGAGTCTTTCAAAGACTGAGCAACTATCTTGCATTCTCTGTCTCTGTCCTTAACTCACTAACCTAATGAAGTTTCAATCCTTTCTTTGGTAATGTAACCATCCTTCTACAAAAGAACTTTAAAACCTGATTACAAAGGGAGACAGCTGAACTAGAGTTCATTTGCAAATTCAGTTCAATCAATCTAGGATTGAATAAGGATCTTAACTGGTTAATGTACTACAAAGGCAAGTTCCCCTCTCTTGATATTCATATCTCCACATCAAATTCTGTAGCTAAAGCACAAATACCCTGACTTGATTAGCCTCATTAGCACTGGTCCTAAACTTGACAAATAACTTTTTTTTTATTCTTATATATAACCCTGCCTCTGTAATTTCCAGTCCAGCTCATCTGATGAAGTGGGTTTTGCCCACAAAAGCTTAAGCGCAAATAAATCTGTAAGTATATATGGTGCCACAGGACTCCTTGTTGTTTTTGCAGACACAGATTAACATGGCTACCCCTCTGAGATTTCAGTAATGTTGTTTGAATAGTGAAAGATGCAGGCTGAGGACAGACTTTGCCTGGCCTGGGGGAGAGGGAGGTTGGTGGCTGGTTCCAGCCCCCTACCCCCAGAAGGGGCAGGGCCTTAGGCAGAAGGGAGAGGCCTGGGTGCTAGCTTTTCCCACCCAGCCCTTCAGAGCTGCCAGGGGCACACGGTCTGGGGTTGCAGTGGTGATTTAAAGGGCCTGGAGTTCTGGCTGCTGTTGAGATTGCCAGCTCCTGCCTCCCCTCCCCCAACCTCTGGCA
Organism: Pelochelys cantorii; assembly: GCA_032595735.1. Classification (NCBI taxonomy): domain Eukaryota; kingdom Metazoa; phylum Chordata; order Testudines; family Trionychidae; genus Pelochelys; species Pelochelys cantorii. Next base: position 32,940,144 of record CM064339.1, read on the forward strand.
ATGGCACTGGCCAGATAACTCAGCACTTGTACTTTTCAGACAGCCTCACTCTCCTGAAAATGTGAGAGTTGTTTGGTTTTATTTGTAAAGAAAGAGAAATAGAGACTGCTGCATCTCCAGAGATTAAAGCCTTCCAAGTGGTTAAGTGGAACTCAAGTGATTGACAGTATTTTTTCTATAAATTCTTCTTTTATCCTAATAAATGAATTTTAGGCAAACAATGCCTCTAATCACTTCAAGAATATTAATTCTGAAGGAGAAAGAAATGGAACAGGAACTCTGCTTCTGGAGATCTAGCATTACAACTGCGCTGTGTCCTGAAAAGTAACTGTTTTTTCATGGGAATATTTAGTTTCTGATTACCCCTATATTATATAGGTAGTTAAAAGAGTTTCTTGAAGGTTTTTACATACTGGACCTTACCTTCTCAGTAACCATCTTTTTTTCTTGTCTCAAAACTCTCATTAATTTTTCACAGGCTTGTGATGGATAGTTTTTATTTATTCACGTCTGAGGTTCTGTTGTGTGAAAAGGACTCATTTTATAACATTACATATTCATGGCTTGGGATAGGTGGGATGAGGAACTTATTATTAATGTGTCACAGTGGGAAACTTACTCTAGGTTCATTTGTGAACCTTGTTAAATTTGGTACGGTCAGCAGACAGTACTGAAATTTTCGATACATTTTATTGTAAAAGGGCAAAGAGGTTCATTGATGCTTCCTTGTCTAAACAACACAGGCAAAATTGTTTCATTCCAGATGTATTTGAAACAGAGTGGCAATAAAGGAAGGGTACATGGAAAAATATATGTACAACAGTAGAAAAATCTATACATCTTACCCTTTCTTTTATGACATACACACATTTTGTCATTCTTTTATGACATACATACATTTTTTGACATACATACCCTTTCTTTTATGACATACATACATTTGGAATACAATCACTTGTATTTAATATTGCTGCAGATTTTATGCAGATAACCAAACTATAGTATATTTTCATCATATGAACCTATATTAAATTCTTACCAAATGTGCTTCTCAGTTCACAAGAAGTTAATGTAGCTTATGAAGGCTCATTGTAGCCATGTTTTCCTGAGGCCTTTTCTACATATACCCTGCCCCTCACCCTTCGATCTAACCTACATAACTTCAGCTACGCAAATAGCATAGCTGATATTGCTGGACTTACCATGGTGCCTTCTGTGTGGTAAGGTTACGCTTTCCACCCTGCCTTTTGTATGCAGCATTTCCGCTGATTTCCGTTGCCATGCTATGCATTGAACATATGAAGAATATGCAATGAAGCTCTTCAGTACAAATTAAAGGGGATAAGTTTGGCCTAATAGTCTTCCTATTTTATAATTTTAACATTTCACTTATCCTGATGAAGCAAGTGCCTTTTTACTGATGCACCACGAAATCCATTTTTCAAGGCTAGAAATCCCATGCATGATAGATGGAATTTTAAAGTACCAACACTGTACTTCATGAATTTAGACTTTATAAAACAAAACCTGTTCAGTGAAATATTTGGTATACCCATCTTTTAATATTGAGAAAAGGGCCAACAGGAAATATTGCTCTTCTACAAGTTAGATATGTTTTTTGCAGCTTTTGAGTGGGAAAGCCTATGCAATGAGGTCATTGCTCTGCTGGAAAACGGAAGAGAGATATATCTGGAATACTCTAAAACAATATGTTTTGTGCAATGAAAATTTTCGAGATGAAAATGTGGAGTTGAATCGATTTTTTTTTTTTAAGAACATTTGAGTCTCTTCTTAAAATGCAGGGAACAAGAAATTGTCCTGGTCGACCTTTTAAAACAGTTTATTCCCCTGGGAAAACAAAACAAAAGTGTATCACAAAAATAATTGTGATTAAAGGGCACTTCAAGCTTTTTGAAGCCAATAAAATTAGATAATCTGTAACACATATTTTAACAAATGTTTAAGTAATATAACATGCTCATTTTTAATAGGGATTCCATTGGTGGTTCAATGATATTATATTGCCATTGATACTAGAAGAGCTGAGAAAACTGTTGTCTATTAAGTGTTTGTGAGCGTGTACATATGCATACAGTGAAATAATATCCAGTGTAATGTGCAGTGACAGTCAAAATTACAGCTTTTCTCTGCCGCAAGGGTACTTCTCTGCCAAGTATAGTAATATTGTTGTAGCAGTGTTCAAGCTTGTCAGCAGTTCTGGGTTACTCTGCAGAGAGCCATAACTGTATGTGGAAGCAAGGAGCTTCCTGTCAAGGGAAATACTATAATTTTGATATATATTTGTTGGTGCCAAACTGCAATTAAATAGGAGGCATTGGAAGAAGGTTTTATTTAATCAGCTTGAATTAGTTTAAAAACCCACACACCTAGTATTTGTATATTTTTAAAGAACAAACTAATCTAGTATTTGTCCACATTTTTATTACTCACTTGAATTTGGATTTCATTATATTATCTAATATCTTGCTTTATATGGTGAATTAGTGCTTGTTGAATATATGCATCACACATCACTGTTAACTTAGCTCATAATATTTGGGCTATGTAGCTCTGTTAATTTGCTGTTATGAAATTATGTATTTTAAAGTCCTATCTGAAAAAAAAATCCCTAAAGCACACACAGTGTATTGGCAAAATGTCTAGCCTTCTGCAAAAAGACTGGAAGGAATTTCTTAGAGATGACAACTCCTTACTTATGAAAACATGATGCTGTCAGTTGGGTTCACAGTTACAATTTTATTTACATGAAAATCACATTGTTCCTTGTACAACTAGCAAAAACATTGGGAAAAAAAAGTTAAAAGTATTATTTCAAAAAGATCTGTTGGTTTCTGAGGCCCTGATTCAGCAAATGAATTCGACATGGATCTAACTGTCAGCTCTTGTGTAGTCAGATTACTTGCATGTTTAAAGTTGGAAATGCATTGATGTAACTGGGTAAATGCAACATTGAAAAAAACATGGACAAAGTTTAATATTGAGTAATTCACAAATTAAAGCCACAGTACAGCAATATGATGTACATGGGCACCTCCTCCCCAGTTTTCTTCTTTGGTGTGTAGCCATGTACATGTGTACAACACATTGAAGGATGGAGGGCTTTTTATTGTTCTGGAGTATACATGTTTTAACAGGGCTTGCTTTTTTCCCTAGTCTTTTTCAATTAGTACATATTGAAAAGAAAGTATTGTATTAAAATCATAAGCAATTTTTACTGTTTTCTGTATTTAACTAAAAATAAAATAAATTCAGATGCTTCATACTGAGGGATTGAAATAGAAGGGATAGGATTATAGGATACTTTTTTCCTCAAAGAATATTAGAGGAAAATAACCAATTGGGATATTTCCATCATCAGGAGTAAGATGTTCTACTAACTGTTGATGTATCCAAAAATTACCCTGTCCGTTAAATCTATTCTAGAAATACAGTATGCAAAATTTACAGGAATAATTTTAATATATAGTGTAGATTACATGTATAGTAAAGAGCTACAGTTATATCTTCATGCAGTTCACTAGTTAAGCTAAATTCAAAATATAATGCTGCTGTTGCGACTTAAAGTGGGGTCTTCCTCATGTATATGCACATCTCTAGCTTGTGACACACAAGTGTGTGCATTATGACTATGTTGCAAAGGCAGGGGCTATAAAAAAGCAAAAGCTTAGGTTTGACAGGAGATAAATATTTTCTGTATGTTTGTGTGACTTTTTTCTGTGCCTGCTCACAATGCTTTGACATGGGACCATTTTCAGTCTGATTTTTTCCATCTGATAGTAGTGATTAAACTTTTTATATCTACAGGGCAGTAAGCATGGCCTCTGCTAGTTCCACTTTGAATACCACAAGCTAAATCAAACAGTGAAATAGCAATGTAACAGCTTTCTCTTCCAGAGTAGAAACTTTCGCATCTAAGCTTGATGGGAAAGGGGAAAAGTGCACTATTACTGCAGATTCTGTACATTTTGTTCTTTGTTGTTTGAATTTATAGTGACATTTTGTGACTTTGTGTTGGATGTAGTTACAAAGTAGGCAAAATCTGGCCTTCGTTTAGAGTTCTGAGTATGCAAATTCTCTGTGTGGAATCCTGGCACCATTCAATTCAATGGTAGTTTATCCATGAAGGTGCTAACTACTTTCTGAATGGTATCCTTCCTGCCTTATCCATCCACTGACTTTGATCTTTATCTGCTCAGGTTTAGCACCCTTTCTCCTGATACTTAATGCATAGAGGTAGGGGGGGTGGGCGACAGAACATCTTTCTTCCCCCCCTTCCCTTCTCCTATTTATTTCGAGTTTCCTTATCCTCTAATCATAACTCCGGTCATCTGAAGAAGTGGGCTGTGCTCACGAAAGCTCATGATCCCATCTATGTGTTTTGTTAGTCTATAAAGTGCTACCAGACCATTTGCTTGCAGGATTTCATCCTGTCCCTTCAGTGCAAAGGCATTAGTGCTCAGAAAGTGGTCATGAAAATCTTTGCATGGAAAAATGCATACACGGACACATGTGTGGCCCTATATTTTAACCTCTCTGCTGTATAATGTGTGACTAAAATATTACCCAAATTTAAGGTCTTTTGGGATACTGTGCTAATGTTTATTATTTACTTTTAGTGTTGTTATTGAATAAACATATTGCTCAACAGTGCAGGATATTTTCTTCATTCCTCGCTATTGCAATTTGAACGCAAACTTGCTTTTCTTTAGCTCATGAAGAATCCAGCATCTATTTTTGGCTTCCTGCAGTTTTCATTCTTCAGACAATATATTCAGAATTTTGAAACACAAAAGAAATCAGAAATTAAAAATTTTGTCCCTCCTTCAAAACAGTGGTTACCCTGTGACAACAATGTGTTGAGCTAAATTCAGCTACATCAAGGAAGAGCTATAAAAGTAGATAGATTGCCCTCTAAGCTTCACTTTATTGGATATTGTAATTGACATATAGTTGTCATTTATAATCATCTGTCCATTTCTGAGAGTTGGGAGCAGTAAAGTTAATTGTGGCTGCTCATTTGCATTAATCTCACCTCTGAAGGGTACAGTAACCCATTAATATCATGTCATGATGAATTATCACAAATAACATTGAACATATTGATTAATGATCTCTGAGATTTGTATCTCGTTAAAACATTTTGTTAGCTCTTTAAACTTTTAAGCAGACAATCTATATATGCAGGAGAGGTTTAGAGATCACCCAAGAGGTGATGAAAAGTTATGGCATACATTTTGGGTCACTAATTAAAACTTATTTAAAATGTTTCCTAATTTTGAAAAATGCCTTTCTTTAGCTAAGTAAGCTATGTATCTCACCTGCATTTTAAGCACGAGAATTGTTCCTGAGGTAGGAAACAATAATTTTGCTCTGACAATAGACTTCAGACAAACAAAAAGATATCAGAGGGTAAAACAAGTGATCAAATATCATGTTTACAAAAAACAAAACAAAGCAGTCTAGTGTTTCAGTTTCTACCTTGTACCAAAAAAGAGGGTCAAAATCACATGTGTATCGACATCCAATCCGCATAAAACTTTTCTTTTGCTTCTTTAACATTTACGTAAAAATATAGAAAATTTAATACTTTTTCTCCCACTACATTTTGAAACTTAGATGTTTACTTTTTAGGTAAATGGAATGCCAAATATTAGATCGTTGTATAATCTTGAATTGTTTGACAATTGTGTAAGGAACTTAGGAAGGACCTGGGGGAGTTTACAGAGTTCCAGAAAGCAATGACTAACATTTTACTATCCCATAAAAATTACTCCTGGATAATATTAGAAATTACTTAGTTGCGTTGCTTATCAAAGGGGGATTCGTCATCTCTTCACAAAAGCATGAAGATGACTGTAAGGCTATGTCTAGACTGCAGGCTTCTTTCGGAAAAAATTTTTTTGAAGAGATCTTCCAAAACAACTTCTTCTGAAAGAGAGTGTCCACACACAAAAACGCATTGAAAAAGCGAATTGCTTTTTCGAAAGATAGTGTCCAGACTGATTGGATGCTCTCTCGCATTTAAGCTGTGATTACTATGGACGGAGTGGCCACCAGGGCACCTGTGCTTTTTCCTCTTTCGACCCCCCCCCCCCGCCCCCCGGTCCATACACGCTCTTTCGGAAAAAGGCTTCTTCCTTGTAGAAAGAGGATTACCAATGCTGGAAAAACCCCTCTGTTCTTTCGATTTACTCTCAGAAGAATGCGATTGCAGTGTGGCTGTAACTCAGGTTTTGTCAGAAAATCATCCGTTTTTCCACCCAAACTCTATAGTGTAGACATATCCTAATTGATTTGGCCTTTTCAATAGCTTATGACTTCAGTAGTTCCCCTTGCTACAGCCAATTGCCTAAAACGTTCCTTTGTTTCTAGTTTACTGTGTTCTTGTAGCTGTGTTAATGCCAGGATATGGATGATGAGGTAAAGTGGATGAGATAATATTTTTTTTTATTGAATCAACATTGGCTAACAAAAAGTTTTTGAGTTTACAGAGATCTGAAGAAGTCAGTGTAAGATTGTAAGTGAGCCTCTCACCAACAAAAATCAGTTCAGTAAAAGATACTACTTTACCCACCTTGCTTTTTGTTTTTGTTGAACTGTCAGTGTAGTCCTTCACTTCCACTTAAATGGCTGCTATAAGCAGTTATTTTTAGTGGTCACCCAGTATCATTTCATGTTTTTGAGCTCAGGACAGTTATGCACAGCATATAACTCTTCTGCTGCTGTTTCATTGTGTTTCCTTACATCATCCAACAATGGCTTTTCATCTATCCTCATGCTTGGATTGCAGGCAGTAGATCAGCATATTTCACTGCTTTCTCTCTTTGTCACACACTCTTGCCAATCCATAATGCCTTTCCATAATTCCATGGAAAGAGTTGCCCTGGAGTTTGGCTCAGTTGTACACGGGAGGCTGTGAAGTCAGGGATTGCAGTCCAACTTTAACTTACCATTGGGAGCTCAGATTGATGGTTGGGTTTCCAAGACACAGTGTATGAAATTACATACTGTCAACTGAGGAGTGGGAAGCAAAGTGGAAACAATCACTCTTAATCAACTTGCTTTTATTGGTGTAAGAGAGAGCCTTAACGTTGTTAAAAGATTTCTGTGCATATTTATTTTGAAATCATGAAACAACCACTTCCATTTCATATTAAATCACGTAGGAAAATCAGCCATTTTATTATTCAGTTAATTTTAGACCTTTTTGTTTGTCACCTTAAGCATACTCAGTGAATAATGCATGTTGTAGTATTTTTGTCCAAAAAAGTGTGTGGAGAACATAAAATAGACTCGTTTCTACCCATGGTATTAATTCTTATTCATTCTAAAAATCTGCTAACGGAAATATTTCCATTCAGCTCATTAATCAATTGTGATTTTCATTCCCTTGTTTTGTAAAAGCTGTTGCAATAAATATTTTTTTCACAAAGCAAAAATCCAAGAGATGGATGCAGTAAGCGTAATTAATAGCACCCAGTTACAGAAGATCAGCAAGTTTGTGAGATTCACATGCTGCTTTACCATATGGCTGCCCAGTAGGCGAAAAATTTGATTAATGTTTTTGAGGTAGATTTTTTCAACAAATATTACAGCCCCAGATGAGGACTTTTACTTTCTGGTATTGCTCGACTTAACTAAAATCGGAGATCCTTTGATTTTGAGCTAAATAATATTTTGATCTAGTGCAACATAACATGCAAAAAGAATTACCTTTCTGTTTTACACAGAAATAACAGACACTGTCTTTGTTTATAATTTTGTCCAAAATGGTTAACATTTCGTTCAGTGTTAATTTCTTTAAAATTGTTTGTGATTTAACATAACAATACTAGTATGTGTCTATTGTAGAAAGAAATTTTTCCCAAAAGGAAAATAATTTGATGATTTTATAATTAAATTGGTTTATTTTACTTACCCAGTACCATTTATCTTCCTAGTTCCATAAGTACAAGATCAAGATTGAGAGGCTTGTTGAGAAACTATTAGTACATGATAATTTCATTAGGATGTTATCTTAAATCAGTTTACAAGAAAAACTACATAGTTTATTAACTGTATTTATCAGAACAACTGTAGCTGGTGGTTAATCATTCAACAATACTACTACTGAATATGTTCACTTAAATTAAAAGAAGTTTACAAAAAAGTACATCATGAGAATGTCACTATTTCATGTTGAGTGTTCTCATGTGAAGCTAACACACAGCAGGAAGTTCTGCTTTTCTCACAAATTTCATTTTAATAGAAGGAACATCAGCAGCTGGCGAAGTACAGATTCAGGGTGCTGAGCCTGAAATGGAGTGGAGAAAAGCTCTGAATGGAAGTCTTGCTGAGCTTCCAGAGTACTAAAAGGTAAAGCATTTTACCTAACATTAGCAAAACAACTTTGCCCGTTTGGTTTCTTCTAATACCTCATGTAATGCTAAGATTTTGAGTCTGATTAGATGCTAAAATTAAACGAGGGAGAATTTTTAAATTTAAAAAGATACAATTTTGTGAAACTGTTACGATGTATCAAATTAGAAATCAGTTACTGCATTTAAAAAGTATGTTGACGAGAAAATGTTTTTTTATTAGAGTAGCTGAACGTTTTCCCCAGCTTAAGTTTATTGTCACAAAAATGTCAGTATTGCTTAATTTGTGGGAGAGAGTGGGAACTCGAAACCAAAAAGACAAGTGAAAAATGAAGGAAAATAGAAGGTACCCATTATGTGGACTAGTCTAAATAAACCTTTCACCTTTGGCAATTCTAGAGAGTACGTAACAGTAGGCGGTGTCTAGTTGCATTAGTTTGCGTTAAATATCATCGATAAGAAGCAAAACACATAGAAGGGTTTGAAGATGTTAATTTTGGAGGATATGAACATCAAGATATCATATGCTGTAAATTAAGAGACATTAACAGATGACAAAGAACCATGTCCAAAACCCATCTTCCTAACATAGTAAGACTTGCTGGATTGTTGTATTTTTTGAGATAGGGTAATTAGTTAAATTAATATGAACTTTTCAGGATTACCTTGTTTGAAGACTGGTTCTAATATTCTTTTTTGTTTTTGTTTCACATTATCACATTTATTAGAATTTGGGCAAAGTATCAGAAGGTTCTTTCTGCATCATTTTTGTTCTTGTCTGTATAGATTGTCAGTGTTTTCTTGTAAATCAGCATATTTCATCCTATAGCTTTCTTGCTATTAAATTGCACGTTCATCTATATTTGCATGAAGGGTTGTGAATCAACTCTTCAAGAAGTAAAAATGAAAGACTGGATTTTTTTTTTTTACTAGTAGAACTAAATTCTTAGTAGAGTAGGTGTGTGAAGTGAAAGCTTATTTGAAAACTATATGACTTAAGTTTTAATACCACAGAATGCATTTATAGTTAATCTAAAAGGACAGTTTTCCCCTTGTAATGATGGCTTGCTTTCTATTTTCTTTACAAAGGAATTATTGGCTTTTTTGTATGACAGAGCTTTCCTGTTAATGTTCACGATTTTAACTATTTCAGAGTTACTGGTCTGCTGTAAATCTATCAGGGATGTCTGTAAATGATTGTCTATATGAAGAGACTGTAGAGTGGTCAGTCTAAAAAGCTCCTTGGAGTAGTACTTTGAATTTTAAATCACACACATAATTCAAAGGTAATGTAACTTGCAGTGTTGGACTTCAGTCCATTCAGTTAAATGGAGAAAAATGACTGACGTAAGGAATGAGTTATTGATTCGTTGTGGGAAAACGACTTCTGTAATATAGGAAGTATGGTAAAAGGAACAGCTTAATTATTTAGGGGGCACTGTTGAAAAAAGTGCTTTTACAGCACTGCAAATTGTCTAGATAGGAATTGTACAACAAGGCTTTTTAATAATTCTTTCTTAAAGGCAAATTATATAGGTGATTCTTTTCCCCCCCTCTAAGCCCAAACTCATATTTAACTATTTTGTAGTAGTACAGCTAAGCCACCATAAACAGGTAATGAAATAAAATTGAAATTTCATTCTAAAAGTTCCATGCACAGCAGCTCTGACATTTTCTGAATTATTTACATTTGCATTGCATAACTTTAGTGGAATCATGACCACAGAAATTTGGGTATAGAACACACAGCTATTCTGGAGCTGTTTAATGGCAATATGAACTTTTTTTCATGTGACTTTATTGAATAAATGTTTGGAAAGCTGAGATGGGTACCGATGGGTATTTAAAAATATGGCATTTGAAGATAAAATGTCAGATAAGATATTTGCTTTGGCTCCTTCCAGCTGATGTTTCTTTTGATTTAGAGTGTATCCTTTGCTTAAGGACCATGTTGTTTTGACTGCAGTTCACAATTTTGGCAGCATTTCAGAAAAACAGAATATTTGTGGTTAATTGATTGAACATGTTCAACAATTATAATTATATTAAAACCTTAATGTGCTTGAATATTTGCCCACTGCAGACTGCTAATATGTTATAACTTGTATTTCTGTCTTTCGAGCCTCTGAGCTAGCTTGTGGCTGGTATTCCACAAAAGCTTCAGTAGAAATATGTTTTAAGATACATTATAATGGCCCCTGCTAACAGCAGTATAGTCAAGAGTTTGTCAGTGTTGCCATTATATAGGCCTTTACTTTCAGGAGTTTATAGTTCAGCTGTAAAAATTCACTCCACGCAGAAGTTTGGTACCCAAACTTTCAGTTTAGAAGTTAATATTTTTACTGAGTTTTAAGAACACTGGTTTGGCTTTTTATCCAAGCTATATGAATGAAATAAAAAAAACAGAACTTTACCCAATTGTGATGCATTACCAAGGCCATAGTACATGAAAAACACATGATAATGTAGTTAGGAGAGAGGCAGTAGGCCATATATATATAATTATAAAAGATCTTAAGGCTGGAATTTTCAAAGAGGCCTAATAGAAGTAGGTGTCCATTCGCCTGGACTTTCAGTGTGGGTTGGGTTTATAATGCCCTTTGATGCTTGAAACTATAAACCTAGAAGTCTCACTCTAAACTTGGTATATGTTGGATGTGTGCATACTGGGTAGTTTTTAAATTAATCTAAACTGGGAGATGAGCTCTGGATTCTGAGTATAAAAGACTAAACCATGTGCCACCTCCCATTAGTTCACCAGTTCCTAAAGCTAGAAATACCTTTTTATCAGTCACTATTATTGTGGTATCACTGTTTCATAGGTCCAAGTTTTGTTGCAATTAAAGGTAAAAGAGAAGTCAAAGCTCAGCATGTGTCCCAGCAAAGGGAAATGCTGGTCAGTGGTTAGGGCACCACCTTGGAATTTAGGAGATTCAGGTTCAATTTCCTAGTATTCAGTAGACTTTCTTTATGACCTTGGGTTTTCTTTAGCATATGTGCAACATGCCTCAGGTGGCACATGGCCAGGTACATCACAGAATTTGATTTGCTGGTTGGATCATTAGCTTCTCTCACTTGGACTCGGATTCTTGAATCACTGAAGCACTTCTGAAAATTTTATCCATAGCGTCTCTGGGCCTCAATTTTCCATCTGTGAAATAGGAATAATGCCACTTTCCATTCTTCAAGGATTGTTGTGAATATATCTACTATGTAAATGAGGTCCATACAATTACTTAGGAACATTTAATTGTGGGGCCCAATTCAGCAAATGGATACCCACTGGACTCTGATGGAAACAAAGGCCTATATTTACACTTCCTTCTGCAAAAGTACTGTTTATTTATGAAAACAACAAGGAGTCCTGTGGCATCGGGATTTCAACTGTTTGCACCTCACTATCAACCTTGACAAGTCCACACAAGAAATCTACTTTGAAATGATGGTCACATAAACACCATCCTGTACCAGAAACCTGCTGACCATTATTCTTACCTACAAGCCTCTAGCTTCCATCCAGGACACATCACACGATCCATTGTCTATAGCCACGTCCTAAGATACAACCATATTGGCTTCAATCCCTCAAACAGAAACAAACAACTACAAGATCATTATCAGGCATTCTTAAAACTTAAATATCCACCTGGGGAAGTGAAGAAACAGATTGACAGAGACAGATAAGTACCCAGAAGTCACCTACTTCCAGACAGGCCCAACAAAGTAAATAACCACCACTGGTTATCAGCTACCACCTTAGCTAAACCCCCCCCCCAGTGCATCATTGATGATTTAAAACCTATTCTAGAAAACGATCCCTCACTCTCACAGATGTTGGGAGGCAGGCCCCCAACCTGACAGCCCCCCAACCTGAAGCAAATACTCACCAGTAGCCACACACCACAGAAATGCCAAGCCAGGAGCCTATCTCTGCAACAAACCCCATTGTCAGCCTTATCCACAGATCTATACAAGTAACGCCAACACAGAACCTAACCACATAAGGCACACCATTAGAGGCTCAACCATCCACTAATATGATGTACATCATCAGGTGCCAGCAATGCCCCTCTTCCATGTATATTGGCCAAACCGGAGTGTCTGTGTGCCCAAGGATAATCAAACATCAATAATCAGACATAAACCCATAGGGGAACACTTTAACTGGCCTGGACATTGAATAATGGATTTAAAAGTAGCAATTCTTCTAAAGTAGCAATCCTACAAAAAACAAAACAAAACAAACAAACAAAAAACCAAAACAAAACCCACTTTCAGAACTCGATTACCGGGGGAAACTGCTGAACTACAATTAATTTTGCAAATGCAATATAATCCAGTTAGGTCTGAATAAAGATTTAAATTGCTTAATGCACTGCAAAGGCAACTTCCCCTCTCTTGATATTCACATCTCCCCATCAGCTGCAGCGAATGAGCCACATTCACCCTGACTTGATTAGCCTCATTAACACTCGATAACTTTTTTTTTTTTTGCAGTACTTTCATATATATACCTCTGCCTCTGTAATTTCCACTCCAATTCATCTGATGAACTGGGTTTTACCCACAAAAGCTTATGCCCTAATAAATCTTAGTCTCTAAGGTGACACAGAACTCCTTGTTGTTTTTTACAGATACAGACTAACATGGCTACCCCTCTGAGACTATTTATTTGTGGTAAGGATTAATTATCCAGAATGTTGAAAATATGACTAACAATTTCAAATAATTTTGTTACATAAAATTGATTAGTGTTACTTATTTTAATAGGGTCTCTACTATGTGAATAAATTCTAGAATAAAAATTTTTATATTTTTAAGCTTCGGATATGAAAATGTAACTTTGTCTTATTATTTTAATCTTCTCTTTTCTTTCTGCATGGATCATTTATTTGTGATCTGGTTATTTCAGAAAGGGCTCAAAGGTAATTTCATGGTTTATAGCATTTGTATCTGATGCTTTAATGAGGAAAACATTGTTTTCTAATACATGAAATGGAATCTTTTATGATATTTTTATTTTCATTCTCAAGTGTTACATGTATATCAAATTCAAAGCAGTGAATACATCCAAGTAAAGAAATTATACCTTTTCTACACTTGGGACTGTGGAACTCAAAAATCAACATCTATAGACCTATCAGGTGATTTTGTTTTTAATGAATGTAAATTATATAAGTGAAATGCTGTTCTGTTTGTGCATTTTGTTATTGTGAACATTTTCAAATATACATTTTCAAATTATACATATGAAATACAACAATATATTGTTTTACTGTGATTTAGTTTACTCTTGCATGGATGTAAGAGCCTTGTGTATCCTTCATGCAGTATATACTGTCTTAGTAGACCCTATATAAAAGTGATCAGATTTAACAGAGCTGACATGGTCAAGCACATTAAAAATAAGTCAATCCTCTCTTTTTTGTGTTCATTTTTTGTATTTGCATTCACTCATTCTTTGAGTGGCTTTCTCAGCTATAGGTTGCAATTTGCATTGTTCAAAGTGGGGAAGAAAATGATTTTCAGAGAGAAGATACCTTCTGATTTTTTTCTTTTAATTTTAATTTGCAAATTCTTGTCCTCTTTCCAGATGGCTGTTAGGCTTAACAAGTCATGCTGGAATCAAGAGCATTACCTATTGTATTGACATAAACCTAGCTATAAGTCATATGTGAGCCGAGGACTGACTTAGTTCATTTTATCTGTTACAGAATTATCAATCCCCTTTCATCCCAAATCACAGAATTATTAGCTCCTATCTTTACTTTGTTGTGTGGCTCGTGCTTTCGATTTACAGCTGTGTAAACTAGAGAATGCTTTCAGCACAGACTTTGATCTTTTGATGGATCAAGAACTTTGCTCTGCTCCACCCTGAACTGCTTACTATACATTTGGCTTTTTTCTCCCCAATATTTGGACAATTCTGCATTCTTTGGTATTTATACTACAATATATGGACTCATCAGTTATTCCCACAAAGTGTCTTTGACTTTGTGACTGATTCTGGTGTGGTAGGAGTTATTTTAAGGTATTCTTTTAAGTTCTCTGATACAGCAGAAACTAAACCTGTTCTCCTGTGGGAAGCTTTGAAAGGGTTGGACTTTCAAGTTTAAAAAAAAAAAGAAGTAAAGCATGTCTAATATTTTGAGACGCTATTTACATATCTTTTACTTCCAGAGAAGGAAAGTAAAATATTTTTACCATTCAGTGACAATGTCCTTATGCTGCTCACTTATCAAGATGTTACTAGGGCATCTGAAGTTCTACACAAATGAGTTATGCCTGTACGGATATTGGTGCATGTGTGTGTGCATGGATTCACCTCTTTTCTTCCTTGGTTGGTTATCTTCCACACATTGTTCCTCTAACAGAGATAGCACAGATCTTTTGCTGAGTTTTAGTTAAGTTTACAAACGATCAGCTCAAGCAGCAATGGAAGCTGTAGGCTAGTTATTCATCCTCTTTAACTTTAGAGTTATAGATGTGATACAGTAAACTATCCATTTTGCACAGCTGTATTTTTCAGAATAAGTTCAGCATGCTTTACTAGGCTTAGAATTTTACTGGATGCCTTGGGATTGACAGAAGTTAACTACCCTTATGCTTGTGTTCACAAACAGGTAATTAAACTTCTAGCACTGTTTTCCTTGCCTTTTTTAAAAATTCCAATTAGCCTGAGATTAGTATGTCATCCACAAGCCTAACTTCGCACAACTCCCTTTGGTGATAGATGTACATTGAGACAGTGAATGGCCTTTCTGCAGTTATATTTAAAATACACCCTTTTGGAGAAATTCTTCAGATCCTTGGCATCTTTGAGGCAAAACATGGAAATGTTAACTGGAATTGTCCTGATAGGACAGAGAAAGTGTTGCAATTCCTGTAATTTGTCATTTCAGAATAGGCTACTAAATCACCTAAAATTATACCCATTTGCATTTAAATTAAATAATACTTTGTATGGGGGTTAAGACAATGTAAGTTTAGAAAGAGTGCAATGAATCCAAGGGCAAAATTATAGTCCATCATTGGCCAGTGCCCAGAGCAGGAAGATGCAAGGAACTTTCATCTTGCAGGGTATGTTTATCATTGTGACCCTGATAGTTGTTTGAGCACATGAATTTGATAGGACTTGCTCCTCTAGCTATCATGAAAGTGATAAAGAGGAAGCTATATTGTTTCCCCGTCTCTCTTGCCCTGGCTGGTATGGCGGACCTTCCAAAGAGGGGTACATACATTTCTCTCCTTAAATGGAGGAGTAGTTGTGAGTGAACTGTATTTTTGGGAAGCTCCAGAAAGGACTGTGCCTTTATGAAAGCTCCTTTTTGCGGGTGTAGCTTTGTCTATGTTGTGTCCATCATGATGTGTTGTTTATGAGGTATAGGTGAACTTGAGAGACTCTTAAACAAATGTAAATTGGATATAGCCCAAATGGAAAGTTTGAAAGAGGAAATATATTTTCATTTCCTTTAGTGAGATGGTAGAATGAATACAAGATTATGAACCCCTGAAAAGTTGGGGATTTTAAAAAAAGGGATGGAAGAACTAATTTCCGTGGCAGAAAGTTATGATCTAAATAAGGACTTCTGCAGAAGAAGAGTCAAAGTGAGGATATATTCTGGCTTTGGTCTGAGGTGGTTGACAGGTATGTTTATGCTTGCAGGGAATATGGAATAGAAAAGAAAGGTCAAGAGTAACTTAAGAGTTCCAGTCTGAGGTAGAGCCAGAATCTAATGCCCTTACATTGAGTATAACATAACTTAAATGGTTAGTCTCATTGGTTTTAAATGTTACTACTTTTTCTTCCCAACGACAGTATTTTGAACTTTGCTTTATTTTGATACTAAAAAGCCTTTTAACAGTAAATTTTAAATATTAGTTTTCATGGAACCAGTTTTATTGGTGAATTCAGGCCTGATCTTAGTTTTATCAGTATAAATCAGAGGAAGTGAATGTATAATGTATTAATACACCCGTAACTTAGTTTAGAATCTATCTCTTTAAGAAGAAATGCTGAAATTGTGGAGCCAGCAGTCAAGGTTTCTTGTTAAAGCTTTTCATCTGTAGGATTATTAATGGTAAAGGAGGTAAAAACATCAAAGTTGATCCATTTATTACAAATCAATAAAATTTGTCTGAGCTGTGAACTTGATTGTCTTTCATATGTTATGTATACCTGCCCACATTGTAGAACTTATATTAAATCCAAGAAAGCCTCATTTACTGGAGTGAGCACAGGACCGGGAACCAGGAATCCCTGAGCTTGACTGAGGGACTGTGGTCTCGTGGTTCAGTTTGAAGATAGGGTCGATAATATTAAGGGTTCTATACCTGCCTCTGCCATTGTTTTGTTATGTGACTCTAAGCAAGTCATTTCACCGCTCTCTACTTAATTTCCCAACTTGTAAAATGAGGGTAATAATGCTCTCCAGGCTCACAGAGTGTTGACAGTGTTTGTAAAGCACTTAAGAGCTGCATACTGAAGCGGCCACAGAAGTAGAAACTCTAATATAATCACATTATTTCCATGGTGCTAAAGAGACAAAAACATATGCTAATATTTGTTTTGCAGAAAACCACCTGGAAATGTCAGTAATATGTTTAATCTGCACTTTCAGTTAGGAAGCTACCAAATGTCACATTTTGGTATTGATACGACTACTTTGTTCATTTGCTTTCTTCTCTAACTTTCTTCTCTAACTGTTGATCCTGCAGCAGTTTTATGTAGGGCATTGGGAAATGAAGTTCCTTCCTGACACTCCATGAATCCTCTCTTTGGTGGGACATCCCGGAATTCCTTTATTAGACTTCTCTTGGGGTCTCTGTATTTTTCCTTCCCGCTATCAGATTCTCTGACATGAAGGATATCTAGAGGAGCCTCCTTTCCTTTCCCCTTCTTTCTGGTGTTAGTGTAGTTGTGTAGTCTCCTTTCCAGCTTGCTCCTTGCGACTGTCTCCCAGGTCAACATTTCAGGCTACTAGCATTTTCAGTGCTATGTTGCACTGTATTTCTGAAACATCAGGAGCTTGCAAGATTTTTCTCGAGGTTTCAGAATGGGAAGTAGCTGCCAGGTCTTAATGCTCATTTGACACCTTTTGGGATGGGTCAGACAAATAGCATATGCTTAACCATTCCTCCACTCTTAAATGCACTCGTTTTCTAAAAAAAACCCTCCTCGTACAGATCCTCATAAATAGCAGGCCATCTGTCAAATCGCTCTTTTTGCACAGGAAAGATCATACTCATCTGTAATCAAAATCTGACATATTATCTCAAGTGAAATGGATATTTCTTTAATAGTGCTTGAATTCTGTCAGTGGGTAGTCTATACATTCCTTTTTGTGTGTGTCTAGTCCCATATTTGCTTACTGATTCTGTACAACCTTGTGGATGGGATAGAACAGGTATTTTTTTTATCAGCTAACTTGAGGTGGGGGCTTTTTTGACACAAAGCAAAACATTCTTTGATAACTACTGTTCTCACTACTATCAGTATTGATTCTTTCCTACATTATTTCTTGCCCTGGGGATTTCCTCTATCTCTAACCAAATGTATAAAGAATCCCAGAAAGGCTGAAATGTGCTTACATGTTAGACTGCCATGGGCTTGATTGTAATGGTTTCTGTTGAAAGGTTAAATCTCCAGCAATATAGGGTATTATTCCCCCCTGCAGTAGTATTTTCTGGTTCCTTTTTAAACCCATACTTCAACAGGCTTTAAAAAAAAAAATCTATGATTAACTTTCTGCATCTGGTGACAGCAGCTCAATTTATATTTTAAAGGATTAAGTTTATAATTTTTTCCTCAACTCTTTAATCTACCCTTACAATATATTGTCTATAGTCAAAGTCTTTTTAAGCATTATTGATAGGTTACATTTATTTTTAAATCTTTGCTTACTGAAGAATCATGTATAGTGGAGAGAACACAGCAATAGGAACTATTTTTCTGGCTTTCTGGAATCCAGGTTTTATTCCTAGATGTGCTATTTACTTTCTGTATGGCCTGGACCAAATCACCTAATCCTTCTTTGTTTCAATTTCTCTACCTTCAAAACGGATATAATGCTCCACAGAAATGTTGCAGTGTAATGAATTAGTACTTGTGTATTTAAAATAGAAATAAATGAGAAAATATTTCCTTTTTTGCTCCTCAGTAATTTAGTTTTCCCAACATTGAGATATAATAAGCCTCTGCTCAGAAGATTTAATTTTCTGATATGCAACACATCAGAATTTGCATGGCTCAAAATGCTGAGCTGCTGAAAGCCCCTTGTCATTCCATCAGCCAGTATTTGCCACTTCTCTATGTTCTTCACAGACAGAACCAGATGTTTTTCAGTTGGGGGCAGGGATGGCCTTCATGCATTTGGCAATAGTACCTATATCTAAGCCTACAGAAGTCTAAGATGGTGTGGAAGATGTAGACACCAGTGAATGGTGAAGCGCAAGTCCAGTGGGTTTCCACTGATGCTTTCTCATAGGCACCTCATGGTTCCAAGGTGGCGTTGGAGTTCTTATGACATTACTGAAATAGAAGACTCAATAGTTATCTAGGACAAATATTCTCACTACTGGGATAGAGAAGGCTGACCCTGATGTTCATTTTCATCAATGGTTGGCCACATTGCTGGCAGCGTACTTTTCCTATGACGACCAACCTCTGGAAAGCTTTATGAACTGCTCATAGAAGCAATAGAATAATTTAAAATCCTTTATACAATAGGCATTAAGTCTAAATGGCATCAGTTTGGGATTTTCTTTGGTATCTATAATTCTACAGTGAGATGACAATAGATTGGGCTGTGCGTGTGCAGGTGTATTTAGCTATATTTTCTCTGGGTTCAATTGGATTACAAAGCTGATGTTGGTTATGACTAAACACATCAGTTGGAGTCTCTCCGTGGCTGTTTGCATCACGACCTGAAGTTTGTGTTCTTGTCAACATGACACCAATAGTTTAGCACAAATATGTCGTGTTTGGGGTGAATGGTGAAAAAATGTGCCACTTGTTCACTCTCTGTTAAGACTGTAAAAGCCCAGGAATCCCAGACGAACAGTATATTTGCTGATGATCAGGACTGTGTGTAGTAGGTCTGAGTAGGCAGTTTAGAATGCCTTTATTAGTCGTACCCTGCAACTTCTCGAGACAAGAAATGCTTTTATATGAAGACTGGTTTATTGATACATCAGACCTATCAGTAATAAGTTAAACTTCCTTGATGCTTTCGTATTTCAACATTACGCAAGCAATCAACTTGAGTAAGCTTGTATTTAATCAAGGTAAGGAGCCACTGTAGCACTCATCCTAAGCACATCTAACTTAAACATGTTCTGCAATGCAATATCACATTGCTGAGAATCGTTGCCTTATCTTAATAATGGCCATTCTGCTGAGCAACTGAAATTTAACACACTGAAGTAGACTCAGCCTAATCACAATACATCCAAGGTATTGGATTACATTTTTTTTCAGTCTTGGTTTTAATGTATTTCATGATACTCTAAAAATGTGAAGTAAAGCGAGGGGGCGTGTCACAAAAACACTCATTATCTTAACCAAGTTGAAAATATCACAGCAGGTAGTCTACAGATTTCTCTAACCACAAAATAATCTTGGCACACCATTTATTCCCATACTGAGAATTGAGTATTAGGCACAAGCCAATTGCACAGATGAATCTGGCAAACGTGCAAAAGGAAACATTCCTTGCTACTCCCATTGCCTCTTTTAAAGGCTGATTGTACACTCACAGCTGGAATCTTGTAAGAACATATTCAAAAGAGAAGCATACATGGGTGTGTTATGCTAGCAGGCAGTGTTGCATGGGAGCTGGAATAAAAATGAGCAACATTCCTAAACTGCTGTAAAAGAAATGTGGTACATGCTAGTGTATTGGCCTGGAACTTATCACACTTTAAGAATTAGGACATTGTACTTGGCTATATTCTAGGGTTTTTTACAAAATCATTCCCACCCTCTACTACCACAGGTCTGGCCTATGAAGTTAACTGGGTCACTTGTCAGCCTTATGAACCCTTTCAAGGCTGGTGAGGGGTAAACATCCTGTCACAGACTAGAGTGCACCCTTATTTGAGCGTAGACTTTGTCTGCAAACAGCCCATTGTTTTCATTGAGACTATTTGTGGGTTAATGGTACCATTTGATGTATGTAAGGGTGTAGAAATAAGCATCTTACCAACAGCATACTATTCAACAGGAGCTATTTCTTAGCTTTTCACCATCCTAACTTTTATTTGTGACCTGCTTACTTTTAAGGAGCATAAGTAAGTATATGATCAATCATGTGGAGCCAAGATCGGCAAATCCTTTCTCCTATAAAATAATTCTTTTCAGAAAACCACATGAAATGGGAGTTATCTTTGTGAATGGTTCTGTTGAGTCAGTGGGATAACCGGTTTGGGCTCATAGATTGAGATTAACTAAGTACAGAAAACACTCTTCACAAAAGTGGGGCAATGACAGGGTATCCACCATTGCCTTCTCTACAGATAGAAGCAGTACTGCCATCAGCTCTATTAGTACAGTTAAAGTGATAAATCCCTATGGTGTGTACAAAGATGCTAACCTTTCCCATACAGAAAAGAAAATAAGCTCTTCCAGTATAAGGCACCCGAAGTAGAGATGGTATTGTTATAAGTTGATTGGTTTAAAAACTACACCTCAAGAGACTTGGTTATTCTGCTACAAATACTGTGGTAAACAAGGCCTAGATGTTTGGATGTTTATCTTGCACAAATCCTCTGCTGGCTGTGTTAGCTCATGAGCTCACATGAACTGAAGTGGTAGGGTGAAAACAAAATTGACTTTCTGTACAGTGCATGACTCTGTTCTTTTTATAAACATTATCAAAAATAAAAAAGAATATTAAAAAAACCCAAACGCCATTATCTCAAAATAATGTTGCTGTTCTGACTATTGTAACAGCTATTGTACTATGTTTTATGTGTTGCCAGGTTTATTTTGAAGCAATGTTTTATTATTACTGTAGTATGATTAAATAGTGAGAGTATTGCTTTTCCAATTGTTCTATTGCAGTATTTAATGAGTGCAATTAAATGGAAAAATTGCCTTTTTAACTGATGATAGTCCATTAGTGTCTCTGTCTGTTCAGAAAAGAAAAGAAGTGAATTATTAGAATGACAAATGAGTTAAAGTTACCACGGTGATGGAGAGGTGTGATTCCGCTCCACATAATCTTCAATTAGTGATCTTTGTAAGAGGATGTTTTTCAAAAGGGT
This sequence comes from Pelochelys cantorii, assembly GCA_032595735.1. Taxonomy (NCBI): domain Eukaryota; kingdom Metazoa; phylum Chordata; order Testudines; family Trionychidae; genus Pelochelys; species Pelochelys cantorii. The sequence goes on from CM064339.1 coordinate 32,961,788, forward strand.
AATAGAGAAGTAATGAGATCAGAAGGAGGTCAAACACGGCCTTCTTCATTTGGCAGTTTGATTAATTTATTTCTCCTTCTTGCAGATTGCTGTAAGGGGCTTTTGTCACCCAGTGTTTTTCATGGGGCTCTAGTCCAAGTGACTGCTTGTATTAGTCTTTTATGTATCAGAGCATAGTCGTTCAGTTGGAATTGAAAATTTTTGAATGGTCTGAATTTGATCAAGTGCTCATTGATAGTTTTGAAAAGGAACTTTAATAAATGGTTCTTTTGCAGTTAATTTAAAACATTCAGTAAGAGTACGTAAATGGCTAGTTTCCTAGATACAATACGTGGGTGCACTGAAGCTTATGTTTGTGGAAAAGGTGTGTTATTTACATTGGAAAGATCACTCAGGTCTGTACCATTCACATGCTTTTGTCCTGCTACCATCTTGGAAAGTTTAGCTCTTGAGGTATATAATTAGAAGGTGTCTTTTGCACACCTCATCTGCTCTTTTTTTCTGACCTCCTTTTTCTTGTTATTACTTGTACAAAAGAAATAACGTATTATTGTATAATAATAATAGTTTGCTAATTCTGCCAACCTCCTGAGATACAATTCTGGTGTTATGTCCATATTTTGTTTACTTTATTCCCAGCAGCGATTTGTTATATTTTGGTTGTTGCATATATTTACATTACCATTTTCTCCAAAAAACTGAAATGTCAACTAACATTTTTCTCAACTTTATGGTAAGCTACAAATATGCACACTTTAACATACTGATGATAATCTTTACTGCGGCAGTACTAGAACATAAGAATGTTGTGGTTTGAATTATATAATAGTGTAATTATTATAATCTATGATGGTAATATGGCTTTAAACATTTTGGGGAGGCTTTTGAAAGCAGAGGCATTTTATGCCAACATTTGATATTTTTATAGTGGGAATTGGGCACCTACTTACACTTTGTGCCTTTGAAAATCATCTTAATGTCCAGTGCCCTGCAGAAATTGGTTTATTGGCCTTCATTTAAAATTCCATTCTGATTTTTTTTAAATACGTCATCAGATAGTGCATAACTAGATTATTGCAGTTATGTCAGAGATATCCAGGCAACTGTTGTAATTTTTAGCTTATGCGAAAACGCAATAGTGAAATCTTTTATACCTTTTCCTTACCTCCTCGTGTAGTCCAGCTGTCACATTTAATAGATCTTTGCATGCAGCTTTTTAAACTTTTGTTTCCTAGCAATAAATAAGACACTAGGAAGAAAATAGAACATGTAATTATTTATTGTGCTGATGGTAAATGTAACCACTTCTGCTGCAGTGCTAGGTACACTTTTCAGCAACAAGTGAAATTGATTATCTCTACACATCAGTGGGATGAAAGAATGTTTCTGGAATATGTGGTACCATGCTCATTGATGGTGGCAACTGTATGTTCTGGGGTTTACCAAGAGTCTTGAGCTTCTAAACCCAGTTTCAATGGAAGTTCAAACATCCGGTATCAGTAGCAATGCACACCGCTGTAAGTAATCTTGTCAATGGTTCTACTTAACATAGCAAGCACTACACCTGAAAGCAAATGTTTGTAGAATCAGATCCCAACACAGTGCATTCTTTATTTTTAAGGTGTTGTAAGCTTTGCTTAGCAGGCTGCCCACATTTGGCTTCAGGAAACACCTGTATTTGCAGAAGCCTTTGTTTATGGGTCTTAACGTAAGATACTTCTGTCTTGCCACTTTTATGTGCTTCATTGAGTCACTTTTAATTTGTAATTGTTTTTGAGAAGGAATAAAACACTGAAATCAGACAAACCATTTATATTTCATTCTGTACATTTCTGGTTAAAATATTATTATTAAACTTTGTATGTGTTGACTGAATTCAGAAGATCTCCTGATTGTCCAATTATTATTCCAGCATACTGCTACAAAAACATTTATGGGTCTCTTTCTGTCTCTGTCCTCTCCTCCCAGAAAAATATATATGTAATGTACTTTATCTATCAAATTTCTCTCTATGAACAGAACCCCTTCTCCCCCCCCCCCCCCAAAAAAAATTAGATTTTTTTGAAAGCTGGAGTGATGTGCATGTTTTTATTTTCAGTGTATGGTAAGGTAATCTTTCAATTCTATTTTAAAGCAGTTCTCCATAATATAAATAATCTAGTCTTTTCTTGTGCAGGCTGTTTAATTCAGACAGGTTGAAGTTGCCTTCCAAGATTGGCGTCAAATTGAGGAAACCATTCATGTAGTAAATAAGATAATTTGTTTCCACCCAAAAAGATTAAAATATAGATTTTTTTCCCTTACCCTGTATGATTTTAACACGTACACTACCTGCTTCTCTATGATTGAGTTTTCTGACCATGTTTTGGAACCACTTATTTTTCAATGTTTTGTTTTTTTAATTTTCAATATTATATTTTAGTTTTACTTGAGTTTCTTGCATTTTAATTAAGGAAGTCAATAAAGCTATTTATTTACTTAATTTAGCAAAGCAGTAATCAGTGCTCATGTAATTTCAAATGTGATGGGAAAAATATTACTTGACATGGAACTGAATTTGTTCAAACAAACAAACCCAAATGACATTACAAGATCCATCATCATAATTTCTTACTGAGAATTATTTTGTACTGGGAAAGAAAATGGCTTGACTTCAAATCTCAAAGCTCTCACCATGTAGTCAGAGAATACATATTTGGGTAGTATTTTGTTGCATGTTGATGTCTGTGTGGAAATAGACTTGTAGCCAGAAATAAGAGAGACTATGATAAAATACATGTTAAGTACCTCTTGTGAATTGCTCACCTGAATAATTTATGAGTATTTAGTTTAGTTCTAACATGGCTGTGATTAAGGTTAACATTACAACTGAGTTCTGTACAGGATAAAATACAGAATTGTGAATAGTTTCATGGACAGTAGATAAAGAGGATAATCCCAGACTACATACAATCATGACTGAACACTTTATAAATAAGTGGATGGTGGTTTGGATAAACAGAGACATCTTGTATTATGAACAGCTGTTTGGTAATAGATTGTTAGTATGTTGTTCTCTTTTGGAGACTGAGAATTCAGTTTAATGAAAGATGAATAAACAGAAGTTATCTTCACAGATACTTATTGGAGTCACACACATGGAACTTGAACCATCAAGAGTATATCTTGTAGAGCTTGTCTGTACAGGGAAGTTATATAGGCATAAAGTAGGGTATGAATTTAAACCTCTGTAGTTACAGTGGTATGACTCTTTATATGGACATCTTTATGTGTGGATAAACTGATAAATGAAACAGTAATAAGTCACCAGGGCCAGATGGTTCTGAAAGAACTCAAATGTGAAATTGCGGAACTACTAACCGTGGTTTGTAGCCTATCCTTTATATCATGTCTGTACCAAATAACTGGAAGATAGCTAATGTGCTGCCAATATTTAAAAAGGGCTCCAGAAGCGATCCTGGAAATTACAGGTCAGTAAGTCTAACTTCAGTACTGGGCAAATTGGTTGAAATTATAGTAAAGAACAGAATTGTCACACACATAAATGAACATAGTTTGTTGGGAGAAAGTCAACATAGTTTATGTAAAGGGAAATCATGCCCCACCAATTTATTAGAATTCTTTGAGCGGGTTAACAAGCATGTGGATAAGTGTGATCCAGTGGATATAGTGTACTTAGATGTCTCAGAAAGCCTATGACTAGGTCCCTCACCAAAGGCTCTTAAACAAAGTAAGCTATCATGGGATAAGAGGAAATGTCTTCTCATGGATTGATAACTGATTAAAAGACTGGAAACAAAGGGTGGGAATAAATGGTCAGTTTTCAGAATGGATAGATAACTAGTGGTATCCCCTAAGGTTGTGTACTGGGACCAATCATACTTAATATATTCATAAATGGTCTGGAGAAAGGAGTAAACAGTGATGTAGCAAAAATCACAGATCACACTAAACTGCTCAAGATAGTTAAGACCAAAGCAGACTGTGAAGAGCTTCAAAAGGATCTCACAAAACTAGGTGTAACTGGGCAACAAAATGGCAAATGCATTTAATGGCGATAAATGCAAAGTAATTCATATTGGAAAACATAATCCCAATTATATGTGTAATATGATGGGGACTAAGTTAGCTATTACCCACTAAAGAGAGATTTTGAAGTCATTGTGGTTAGTTCTCTGAAAACATCCACTCAACGTGCAGTAGCAGTCAAAAAAGCAAACAATGTTAGGAATTAAGAAAGGTTTAAGGAATAGAATAAAACCAAGAATATCTTTAATGCCACTATATAAATCCATAGTATACCCACTTTTTGAATATTACGTGCAGATGTGGTCTCCTCATCTCTAAAAATATATCTTGGCATTGGAAAAGGTTCAGAAAAGGGCAACAAAAGTGGTCAGTGCCACCTGAGGAGAGTTTAGTAAGACTGGGACTTTTCAGCTCAGAAAAGACGTGACTAAATGGAGATACGATAGAGGTCCATAAAATCCTGATGGGGGAGGAATAAAGTGAAGACTGGGACTTTTCAGTTTAAAAAAGAGGAGACTGAGGGGGGATAGGATAGAGGTATATAAAATCATGAATGGTGTGGAGAGGGCGAATAAAGAAAAGTTATTTATTAGTTCCCATAATAGAAGAACTAGAGGACACCAAATGAAGTTAATAGGTAGCAGGTTTAAAACTAATAAAAGAAAGTTCTTCTTCACACAGCGTGTAGTCAACCTGTAGAACTCCCTGCCAGAGGAGGCTGTGAAGGCTAGGACTATAACAGAGTTTAAAGAGAAGCAAGATAATTTCATGGAGGTTAGGTCCATAAAAGGCTATTAGCCAGGGGATAGAAATGGTGTCCCTGGCCTCTGTTTGTCAGAGGCTGGAGAGGGATGGCAGGAGACAAATTGCTTGATCATTGGGGCACCTGGTGCTGGCCACTGTCGGCAGACAGGCTACTGGGCTAGATGGACCTTTGGTCTGACCCAGTACAGCCGTTCTTATGTTCTTATGTTATGAATAAAGAAGAGTTATTCACTCCTTCCCATAACACAAGAACTTGGAGCTCACCAAATGAAATTAATATATAGTAAGTTCAGAACAAACAAAAGGAAGTATTTCTTCACACAACGCACAGTCAACCTGTGGAACTTCTTGCCAGAGGATGATGATATAGTCTTGGACTTCACAGGGTTTGAAAAAGAGCTAGGATAGGTCCATCAATGGCTATTAGCTCAGATGGGCAGGAATGGTGTGTCTAGCCTCTGTTTGTCAGAAGCTGGGAATGGGAGACATGGGATGGATCACTTGATGATCCATGATCACCTGTTCCGTAAATTTCTGCTGGGGCACAGAATGGACATACTTATGTTCTTATGCTATGCTCTTATGAGATGAGCACCCATTACGGTTTGGTGAATGACAACTGTAAAATGAACTAAGTTATTTGTTGATGTCAAACTAAAGTTTAGAGACTGATTTTCAGACTGTTTGCACTAACTCCTGCATGGGAAAGTGATTGATTCTATTGCTGTATACAGATGTAAGAATTTTCATGCACAAAACCTATTTGCCCTTGCATATACTGTCACCTGTATATGCAGGTGTTTATGGTTTTCAGAAATGGCCACTGGTGTTTGTCTACCAAAAATATGTTTAAGTAGAAAGTTGCATATATAGAAATGAGGATCAGTTAAAACAGCTGTGAAAATCAGGAACTCACTGCAGTCAGAAATAGTTCCTAGAGTATTTCTGTATTTGAAAAATTAAGCTCAAATACTAATAGTTAAGCACCGCATCTAACTGAAATAATGGTAGAATATTTACAAATGGTAAAAGTCTGCTATAACTCACTTAGGTTGCAAGTCAGGTCAGATTCCCTCCTTCCTTCCTTCCTTCTTCAAAGTCTTATTTATTTACTGGGCTCTTTGTATGTCATGATTTTTGCCAAATAAATATTTCAAAAGATAGTGCATGCAGTCTTATGTCAGTTCTCATGTGGTTAATTTGCACACCAAACATTCTAAAGTTTTAAAATATATATAACTTTGCCATCCATACTATATATTACACTTGTAGTTTGGAGTGACAAAATGACTTGGAGTATGAGACTGTTACCAAATCATGTTTCTGAAAGGCAAAACAGAACATTATCATCATTTTAATAGGAGCATTACATGATTCATAGGTGGTGAATATTTCATGCACTTTACAGTTCTTGTGCACGAAGGTAAATGGAAAGTAAATCCATGTGTACTTTAGACAGTAAAAAGGCATTACTTTATGTTACTACGCATAAACATGCAGATTTGATTCTCTCTTCACTCATGCTGTAAAAAGAAAGTTTTAAAGTGGTTAGCCATACCTGAAAATGTAAATGCACTCGCCTAATGTAATGCTGAAGAAAAATTAAGACAAATGATACTGCATCCCTGCCACAAACTGCGGCTTGTACAAAATTCACTTTAGTTATTATACTCTGAATACGTGTACTAAGTCTCCTCTGTGTATGCACAATTTATGTTGAATGCAACATGAATCATTTTAATAGACCAAGCAAAAAGTCCCCAAAGTCAATTTTCAAATTATGAACCTTGGAACAGAATATAACAACAATGAACAACAAATAGTTCAGATTTTATTCTGAACAGCAGATGAACCATTAAAGGTACAGTATGCTGATCTAGAAAAAAATATTTCTTACCTATAAAAATTGGCAAGAATTAGAGAAGGGACATTTTTTAAAAATATGTTTTGTGGTGTTTATTCATGAGACAATTCTTGTACCTAATGAAGGGGATAAGGTTGAAAGCAGATGATATGGATAAAAATCCTGGCATCATTGTGGTTCAATGGATATGACATTGAACTAGGAGTTAGAAGGCTTCTGTTCACTTCCTGGCATTGCCTCTGATCTCCTCCTGTGTGACCTCAGGCAAATCAATTCACCTTTCTTTCTCCTGTTACCCTTTATATGTTTTGGTTAGACTGTAAGCTTTTGGGGAGCAGAGGCTTTATTCATTTGTACAGTGCCAAAATGAAGACCCGATCTTGGTTGCAACTGTTATTAGTACTAATAAATAATTTTCAACAAGACCTTTTCAAGGGAAATAAATAGTTTTCAGCTGCACAATGTGCACATACTAGCATCAGTTACTTTTTTGACCACAAGGCCAGGCAATGCTCTTTTGGAAGCATATGTTTGTTGTGGACACTGTCAATTTACAGGGGGATCTCCACTATACCCTTGCCCCCACATCTTCTGCTCATTGTTGAGGCTTGAATTACTGCTATTTTTCACACTTCAACTCCTTTTGTGTTACAATATGTTTTATTGTTGTCTTTGCGTATTGGCCCATTTGCTAGAAGTTGTTTTTTCATAAATAAAGGGCTTGATTTTTCAGCCTCTATTCACAAACATTTGCAAAAGCCGATAATTGAATTTTCACACACATTTACATGTGAAAATTCTTTTACCGGCATTCATGGCTGTTAGTCCATCATAGAAAATTAGGGTTGGAAGAGACCTCAGGAGGTCATCTAGTCCAAACTCCTGCTCAAAGGAGGACCACCTCCAACTAAAACATCCCAGCCATGTTTGACAAAGCCATGTTTGACAAAACCTTTAAAACCTTCTAAGGGTGAAGATTCTACCATCTTCCTATTCCATTCCAGTGCTTCATGATCTTCCTAGTGAAATAGTTTTTACTAATATCCAACCTAGACCTCCCCCACTGCAACTTGAGACCATTGCTCCTTGTTCTGTCATCTGCCACCTCTGGGAATAGCCTGCTGCCATCCTTTTTGGAACTTCCCTTTAGGTAGTTGAAAGCGGCTATCAAATCCCTTCTCAGTCTTCTCTTCTGCAGATTAAATAAGCCCGCTTCCCTCAGGCTCTCCTCATAAGTCATGTGCACCAGCCCCCTAATCATTTTCATTGCCCTCCACTGGACTCTGTCCAGTTTGTCCACATTCTTTTTGTAGTGGGCCTCCAAAACTGGCCTTAATAGTCCCGATGTGCCCTTATAACTGCCAAATAGAGGGGAATAATCACTTCCCTCAATCTGCTGGCAGTGCTCCTACTAATAGTGCCCAATATGCTGCTAGCTTTCTTGACAATAAAGGCACACTGTTGACTCATACCCAGGTCCTTTTTCTCTAGAACTGCGACTTAGACAGTGAGTCCCCAGCCTGTAACAGTGCGTCTTAAGTGCAGGACTCTGCACTTGTCCTCGTTGAACCTCATCAGATTTCTTTTGGCCCAGTTCTCCAGTTTGTCTAGGTCACTCCAGCCCCTATTCCTACCCTCTAGCTTACGGTCATCTGCAAATTTGCTGAAGGTGCAAATCATCCCATCATCCAGATCATTAATGAAGATGTTGAACAAAAGTGGCCCCAGGACCGACTACTCCTGGAGCACTCTGCTTGATACCGTCTGCCAACTAAATATTTAGCCATTGATCTTTACCCATCAAGCCTGATGATCTAACCAGCTTTTTATCCATCATGTAGTCCGTTCATTGAAGCCATACTACTTTAACTTGCTGACAAGAATCCTGTGGGAGACATATCTAAAGCTTTGCTAAACTCAAAGTATAATATGTCCACTCCTTTCCCCATATCCACATACCTAATTATCTCATAATGGAAAGCAATTAGGCAGATGAGGCATGACTTGTCCATGTTGATTATTCCTGATCACTTTCCTTTCCTCTAAGTGTTTCCAAATGGATTCCTGGAGGACCTGCTCCATGATTTTTCCAGGTACTGTGGTGAGGCTGACCAGTCTGTAGTTCCTTGGACTCTCCTTCTATTTTTTTTAAAGATGGCCACTACATTTGCCTTTTTCCAATGATCTAGGACCGCTGCTGATCTCCGCAAGTTTTCAAAGATAATATATCAATGTGCCTCCTTGTTTGAGGAGCCCAATGGATGAGATGCCACTGAAATTAGGACCACAACTATTTGAAAAGGTGTTAATTTTCCCCCTCTGCCACTATTTATTCAGTTTGATCTAGAAGACATTTGTGGTTTGTTTTATACCTGTACCAGAATAATGAGATCAGTTAAGTTCTCCATAATTCCTGATTTTATACAGCAATGTTTATATACTTTTTAAAGTTCTTTATAAATATAACTGAAACATTTAAAGAAATAGGGGTATAGTACTGCTAATTGGGAAAAACACAAACAAAACAACCTTATGACCAAAACAACTCTCTGGGGGTGGGGGTGGGATGTGATTTGGAATGACCAGTTTAGAATTGCTAATAACTCTAAGGAATGAACTCCACAATTTGAGCTAACCGTGGCAAAGCTCTCTGAGTATTTGTAATGTGATCATCGCAAGTAAAAAGCAAAGAGCATAATCACTTTCTTAAAATGCCATTGTGAGGTCCTGTGAAGCTCTGTAAATGAAAAGAGAAATTCCAGTGTGTTGTAATAACTTAAAATGCAGTAATAGTGCAAGATGTAATTACACCATCTGCAACGTGGGAGCAATGGATCAGATTGCTCCTTCTGCAGAAAGGGGAAGGAAAAGTCCTGTGAGGCTGAACCTGTTCTCTGGTGGAATAGATTAGGGGTCAGAAATTTTGGAGTTTGTGGCCTCTCCCAGTGCCACAGATCTCATGGCTCCATGAGGAAGTGGAGCTTTAGCTAGGTATGATTAGTAACTATTCTGTAGAGAGAGAACAGCTGTTCTCTTTGCTTCCCTCCCCTTTCAGGATCCCTACTTCTTTTGTCTGGGGTCCTCTTGTGGTATAAGCTGCAGAGTAAAGCCAGATGGAGGAAGTACAGTTGTCTGCTATTTTACAGTCAGTCCAGATTTTTGAACAAGAGCAGTAGGGGAAGTCCTGCACATAGAGGTACCCCCATCTTGCCCCAGTCTCATCTTTTTAAACCCACTCATCTCCTTCTGTAGGCAGTGTGAAGAAGTGTCTCAAAGTACCATTTTCCCTCTTCTGCATAGAAACAGAGATATCCATGTGTGGAAAGAGTCCTCCACACGGAGCCACCTGTGCCTGTCTATTTTGACATTCTTAGGGAAAGCCAGAAAGAGGCAAAACAGTCTTGTTTTAGTTTGTCTATTCAGCAGGGACAGTGTTTATGATGTGGCATTGAGTCTTTTATATGTCTCTCATTACTTTCTCTGTTTCTGTCTTTGTGTAGTGGTCAAATAAACACACCTCCCCTGCCTGTCTCTGTCCATCTCCCCCAAACTTTATGAAGCAAAGATAGCATGGATTAATCCATTATTTTAATTGTCTGTTATTTAATGTCAGTCAAATAGCTTCTGTTCTCACAGGAATGCTTTTTCTACTTTCTATTGCTATCGTACAGTGCACATGGAGAATTAATATGTTTGTTTGGATGGACTATTTTTAGACATGTCTGTTATACATTGAACCCAAGTTTATCAATTTTATCATTTTTTTGTAAGGCTGAGATGTTCTAAGAGTCAGAATAAAAGGATATAGAGAGCAGGACACATATCCTTCTTTTAAATCCCTTCTTGGAGGTTGTTGACTGCTGTTTAAAAAAAACAAAGCTGCTCTTTAATTGAACATGTTGACTAGTTTCTTTCTAATATTTTTGTCTTTGAACCCTGCTGTAAAAGAAAAAAAAAACCACTTAGTTACTCCAGACTTGTGATTTAACTAGGAGCAGAATTTGGCTTTTTCTGTTTTTGTCCGTTAATGTGCTGATCTGTTTTAATTAAAGTCAGGGGAGCTTACTCCCCATTGCCTTTCTCCTGGAGCAGTCATTTACAGATCAGAAAGGCAGTGTTTTACACCCACTTTAAAAAGACAAAAATGATTGTAAAAGGCAGTAAAGAAACCAGTCCCATTGGTATAATATGTTGTTGCTCCAAAAGAGATGTGCCATGTTCTTCTTGTCTTATGTCTGATTTCTCACCCAATTTTTTGTTTTTGGTTATTCTGTTTTTCCCTTCCCTCCCCTCTTTTAATATTGACAGCAAATTCCCCCCCCCCCCCCCCCCCCAGGAACAAGAAAGTCTATATCATGTCTTGTCAATTGTTCTTAAATTGCATTAATCCCACATTTTAAAAGTTATATCATGTAAATCTTTATTTTTAAAAATAACCCTTTGAACTTTGATGTAGAAAAATCATGTGATTATAGGAGTATATTCATAAAGAGTGTATTTTGTGTATTCGTAAGGTGTACTTTTTATTCTTCTTTTTGCTGCCATTTTTTGTTAAATCCAATAGTATTGGAAAAACTCAACTTTTTTCTTATGGCATCTGTTGTTGAATAAGCTGCAGAAATGCTTCCCGTCCATGTAATAGTAGTATTCAGTATTTTGCATTTGGCCACTGCTTTTCAAACATGATTCCCAAAGTCACTTAAGCAGTTGTGGAAAAAATGCAGAATTGTAACCTGTTTTAATAAGTCTTGTTTCCATAGTACCAGATAATTACTCAGAACAAGTTATCCATACCATGGAGGTTTTAATTAACTGTATAATTAGTAGTTTTCAGTTACTTTCAGAGACTAGTTTTAAAAATAATATACTGCTCCCCACTAAGTTGATAAGAGGCAGCTATAGAGGAATTTGCAAATTAAAGGACACACTAGACCCCCAAGGACATTGGGTCATGCTGGCTTCCCCACTGGGTATTCTGGAACTCGTTAGGAGATCTTGTGTCTACTCTTCAGGAGGGCACTTTTCTCTTTGACTAGCCACCAGTCTCCCTGCCAACCATATGACTAGTTCTAAAGAGATCATCAAGGTGCAGTCCCGGTATGCAGGAGAGCTTGGGGACTGCTACTGCGGTAAGTCCCTGGCAGAGGCTTTGCCAAATCTGTGCCCTCCCTCCTACTTTCTCATATAGGCAGAGACTTGACACAATCTGGCCTGTGCAGGTCTTCTGAGTTGGGAGCCATGAATGGTTGAGATAGTGATATCACTTTTAAAATAAACAGTCTGGAAAACTTAATTTATTATTGTATGGGCTAGATGATTCTAAATGTCTATTCTGTAGAATAATCTTACGTAAGTACTTAGATATATGTGGTCTGGCATTTAGCCAGGTCAGTGTGGGCTAAAATCCCTGTATCCTTGCTCTGTCTCTTTGTGTCAGGTTTAAGGGTGTTTGTCCGGTTTTCAGTTCTCTATCACTATTTTCAAAATATGGAGAGGGATATCTCCCAGAGAAAGTGTATAATTAGTGTGTTTCACTAGGCCGAACAGAATACTCAGCAAGGTGTAAAGGAGATTGGATAGTGTTTATGAATGAATGTCATTATTTTGACAGGATGATGAATTAACATGCCTGGCTTTGGTGACTAGGTTTCATGAGCAGCTTTGTGTGGTCTGGGTCAGTGCAGGGGGCTTTGTTGGAGAGAGGAACTGCAGCTAAATGAAAGAAAAAGCACTATCTAAAGTTACTCTGTTCTAGAATTACATCTTGTCTTTATAAGTATACTTAAACTATTATTCCACTACTGACTCCAAGTATGATTTGACACAATTACTCTCTGGTGTCTCACTTTTAAAAATAGTGCAGTAAACACTTGCATTGTGTACTGTTTAAATGAAATTTCGCCCTTGTACTAAGATGTTTGCATTTGATTCCTTCTAAATCATATATTTGGGTGGAGGGATAGCTCAGTGGTTTGAGCATTGGCCTGCTAAACCCAGGGTTGTGAGTTCAATCCTTGAGGGGGGCCATTTGGGGCAAATCTGTCAGGGATGGTACTTGGTCCTGCCATGAGGGCAGAGGACTGGACTTGATGACCTCTCAAGGCCCCTTCCAGCTCTATGAGCTGTATCTCCGTATTATATCCCATCCATATACTTTCAAGAAAAGTCTGAAGAGAATAAATGAGCTGTATATCATCATCAAGTGCAACACACCCAGGCTCTGATGCACCAAGGGTGAGAGGAATGAGTTTTAGAGTTATGGACCTATCAAGAAAATACCCTGCAACAAGCCCACTTTCCTTTTAACTCATAATGCTCTGAGCTGGAGTGCCCCTGCTACCTGCAAATTCTGCAGTGTCGCATCTACAGCATTGGCATGGTGTCAATGAGCCGAATACCTTTCAGAACATCCTTTTGCTGTGCTCTTAAGATGGCCAAAGTAATGAGCAAGTCTGGCCTCAAGCAAAAAAAAGTCAAAGGTTTCATAGAACTCTCTGCCTATGATGCTGGAAAGTTCTACTGGGAGAGAGGAAGGGCAAGAGGGACCAACTAAAGTTAAGTACACTAGGAAGTTATGGCTAGCCAATTGGTCCCACCAGTAATTAAGTGGAAAAAATACATCTTTCTTTGAGAATATAGTCTCAGGGTTCTCCCTCAGAGCACTCACAGAGTTGTCCTAAAAATATAAAACCAATTTCCCTTATTAGAAATTTAATTGAACTGCTTTTTTGTTAATTTTCTAGGAAAGTAATTTGCCTTTACATTCTGAATAACTTACTTTGATTGTTAGAATATTTAATATTTTAAAAGAACATTCAAAGTGACTCTAAATGTGGCTTTAAAAAGAGAACTACACTACCTGCTTGATAAGGTGAAGCTCCTCCTGAACTTTTTTCTTCTTTGCTGTGGCAATTTTATTGCCATTTTTCCTGCCTCTTTCAGTTTTTCTCTTTGAAATCAGTTTGTGCCACTGGAAAAAAAACGACACCTTTCTGTGATTTGGTATGTTGTTTCTTCCTTTGGCTATTGATTAAAAAAATCTTTCTTCTGAAAAATAAAACAGCCAAAGTCCCCATCCCCTGCAGTCAGATTTGAAAGAACGTACCGTTGTGGATCCCACCGATTTCACTGAGATTCTGCACTTTCCTGCTCATATAGCTCCCATTCCAGGATAAGAACTTATATCCATATAATGTTACTTCTCAGTTCTCAAAAAGTGCATTCTCTTCTCATTCGGTGAGAGCTGTCATTTGAGGAGGTGAATATCCTATACTTTTCATATATAGCAAAGAGGTTGAATTTCCTGCTTTAAGTGCAAAGCTCATCTCAACTTCAGCTATGGCTCCAGGCTAGTGTCTTTGTCATTTAAAATAGAAGTTTGACCTCCTGGGTCCCACACCCTTGAGACCTGAGCTGTCCTGAACCAGGGAGTTTGCTGGACCAGGAGAGGTCAGTGCTCCTCTGCTGTCTGCCTGCTCCCAGGTTCCTCTCCCTGAGGCTCCCTGCCATGCCCTGACCCCTCTTTGCTGTCCTAGCAGGGGCTCCCCATGCTGCTGTCGCCAGGCTACCTCACCCGTAGTCTCAGGTGCTACAAGCCGGGACCACCTGGCCGCTGAGGTCCTGCTGGCACAGGGTGCTCCCTGGAGTTCCTCGGAAGGGGCCATCTGTCCCCTCTACTCGGGCCTACCCCGCTGCGGCTGGCGATTCCCTGAGTTTCCCTGGCGGGGCCTCCTGCCTCCACCAGCCCCGCTTCAGCTGGGGCATTCTCAGCCGGTGCTGCCCAGTCACCCTGGCTCTGCTGCCGCTCGGGGTTTCCCAGGGTTCTGGGAGGGGCTGCATTGCTGCCGCTGGCCCTGCGGCTGCCGGAGATTCCCTGGCTGCGCCTCCTACTGCCGGCAGCCCCTCTTCGGCTGGGGGTTCCCAAGCACCTGGCCCAGCTGACGCCAAGAACTCCCCAGCCACTGCTGGCCTCATTGATGTTGGGGACTCCCTGGCCAGGTCAGGGGCTCCCCAGCTGCTCGTGGTCCAGACTGAGCTCCCCAGCCCCCATGTTCTCTCCCACTACCGCTTCCAGTGCTCTTTGGTCAAGCAACATCGGTGACCCTGCTGGACCATGGATGTTGCTTGACCAGAGAGCTGCGGATTTGGGAGGTTCAGCCTGTACTGTATGAGGGCCTAGTCCTGCTGCCTCTTATGCTTATCTTTACTACCATTAGTCCCATTTCAAGTATTTTAGTGGGGCTGCTCATGGTATTAAAGTTGAGCATGTGCATAAGTGTTGCAGTATTGTCATCTTTGTGCACAACATCTATGGAGGTGGGATGCATCTGATTAATTGCAGAGTCAAGAGATAAATGAATTGATCGTGAACTTAGATTGCTGCATCTGCCCTCTGCCCACTTATTCATTTTCCAGTGGACTCTTTCAGATCTCCAAGCAATTTTAAATATCTGCCATTCTTTAAAAAAGATATCACATTTCCTTGAGCTCACACATGTTCACATTCCAGAATTCAGTCCTAAAGTGGTACCAGGCCTGTTTACAAAACTTGCAAAGTCTGTAACCTTGTGTCCTTGCAAGTTTCAATGCAAGGGCTTCATACCATTGAAAAAATGAGATTTCCAGTGTGTTGCTCTGAAACATCCCAAAATAATAAATTTTACATAGTGACATTTTTATTTCTGCTCATAATCCATTTTAGGTCCTTTTTTAGAGGTTTTTGTAGCTCCCTCTGAGACTCTGCACAGCTGCATTCTTGGTATTTATTATTGTTAATTATTTGTATTGTGGTAGAACCTAGAAGCCCCGTCTAAGATGAGGGTTCTATTGTACCAGGCACTGTACAAATGTGTAAGAGATGGCCCCTGCTCCAAAGAGTTTACAATTTAAGAGGACAGGATAGAAAAAGAATGAATTAGAGGTGGGAATGAAAAAGCACAACAGACAGATACATTAGTACATGATAAATTAGTGTAGAATTAAATGTAGGTCCCATGGTTGCTAAGCATGAGTTCAGGTCCCTATCTATTAGACAACACTGCCCCATGCACATACCTTCAGTGGTGGAGGGATGAGAAAATTTACTATTTCTAAAACACTTCAAGTATTTTTTTTGTCATGCCTCATATACACGAAGAAATGATGCAAAGATACTGCCAACACTCATTTGGAGTGATCTGCATGGCACACTTTTCACTTTTCCACCCAAGTAAGTAAATGATTGGTTGGAGCAGCTTATAGGCATTATCATGTACACATGCTATATTATTGTTGTTGTGTATTGTTCTTACTGGACTTTACAATACATTCAAAGTCTTATCCTATCACTGTATGTAGTATTGTACCCACCTTGTGTCTCTGTTTTTCCACGACTGCTATTCAGCTCTCTATAGTATGAAGTCGATCATATTCTACATCTTACTTTTATATTGTTTAAAGAGTGAGTGATCAGCTTTCTCCATATAGGTCTCTTCATTTACTGGAAACCTTCAAACTTCAATCTGTCCTGCAGGTAAATGCCTGCACATTTACAGATTCCATTACAGCAACTACAAAAATGCATGGAAGAGAGAAGCTGTGCCTTAAAAAAAAAAAAAAAGGGGGGGGGGGGTGATTTTCAAAAGTTTAGCAGAGACAATGGGTCTTAAGCTGCCCATAGTAGGTGCTTTTGAAAATATGTCCCATAGTTTGTATTTGCCATCATATCTAAGCCACAACACATGAATGAGATTGCACTGGTGTTACTAGGGCAGTGTTCAATCATAAAATTGACCCTTTTTGTTTTTAAAGTTGGTGAGAACTCATTAATAATATGGTGTGCCCAAGTATTTCATTAGATTGGTATGGTACGTTGTGAGGCTTACTGATGTGCATGTCAAGAATGGAACAAAATAGAGTTCTGAATTATTTTGTGCTTCCTGATATAGCACCAACTGGCACTAGTCAAATGTTTTAGAAGTCTGTATTTACAGTTTACAAATGCTTAATGTAAACTACAGAAATATTAGCCAGTTGCTCACAGGAAAATTATGGAAGTTGTCCATGGTACAAAAAGCTACAGTGACTGGTTTCAATGAGAAAAAACATTACTGTGTCAGCTTTTAACATGTGTCCGTGCACATGGGTATGTGCTGATAAGGAAAGGCACTGTGTATTAAAAAACTAATCAGATTTTTGGAAGGACCTTACCTCACTGAAGGATACTTTAATGTCACAATGGAGCTATTCAAGATCTAGAAGAAAAATAGTGGGTTTTGAAATGATATTTTACAAATCCTCTCTGATGTTTTGCTCCAGTAACACAGACACAAACCCCCCAAATTTACAGACCTTAGCTAGAATCTTATTTCTTCTTCCCATGATGTTAAAGTAGCAATATATTGTGGTCTTCCCACTAATGAGACTCTATCAGTAGAATCACAAAACAAGAGTATTAGGTTATTATTGCAGAAGTTTGAGAATTAGCCACCATTAGAGAAACAATATGTTCAAATGTTTAACATTGCAAAAGTTAAGAATACATCAAATCTTGACTACATGATATAATACTAAAAAGTCATTCCAACCATGCCTTTATACTATTTATGAACGTAAGAAGCATCAGACACTGTTTAATTTTACTTGGCTAATAAAATAACCTTGAAAACAGATTTTCCTAATATTGACACTGTTTGCAGAGTGTGGGAGGAAGGAAAATCTTTTGTACATGCAATGTCCCACAAGGAAATACAGTTCATTTTTCCTGAATTACAGTACAGTATATGGCTAGTGTACGGATAAAAGTGTTAAAATGATAGCCATAATGCTACTTTCCTACATGTCCTAACTGCCGAGTTTTGCAAGGTCAGCAATTATTCTTAAGTTGAGCAGAAATGGCTTCAGTGGCTTTAACTTTACCAGTGCCCTTGATGAGGTGCAGAGTTGTCAGTATTCTCGTAAAATTCCTCAGTGATGGCTTCTTCTGTTCTCTTTATTTCTTTAACTGAACATCTGTCTAATTGTTCACCTCCATTGCTTTAGTGCTTTCCTCATGCTTTCTGTGTTTCCAGACAATAAACTTTATTTTCTTCATAAGAATTCAGTCTACGCAAGGGTATTAGGCAGCTTGTTTGCACCTTTTAATTTCTGGAAGTTTTCCAGAAGGGCTTTTTGCAGTAGTTCCAATGGGTTCATCAGTGAATCATGTAACATAATGCAGCATTGTGTTTGGGTTTTTATCCGTTACCTTCTGTTTATAAACATCTGCTTGGAAAATTTTGTTTCTGAATCTAGAAAAAACTTTTTACATTTTTTTTTTTTGCACGTGGCATATGGGTAAGACATACAGTGCCTGCTATCTTTTTGGTCAGGTGTCCAGGTATGTACAGCAAGTATTTAACTTAATAGGTTTGGGGGGAAGTTAGATTATTTATTTAAAAATAAAATGTTATAAATGGAAGGATGCAGAAAAGTAGTTTTTAGCTCTTTAGTATTAGCTTGCAATGTTTGTATTTTTAAAACTTTAACGATTGTGTGAATATACAGAAAAGTGACCAACTTTCAGAGTTATAGAAATATCTAAAGATCTTTCTCTCTTACAGACACCGTTATAATTCACAAAACTAACTGGAATGTTTGTTCTGTTAATGCTCAGTGCATGTCTAGCTTTCTTTAATTGTTTTCCTTGTCTAAAAGACTTTATATCAAGAGCACGCACCTAGAGTGCTGGCAAATATTTTCAGTATACTTTTCGAGTGTTACTTTTACCACAGTTAACAACACTTTCCAGTATTGAATGTGTCTTTTTTTTAACTTCTACTAATGTTACAGAAAAACTTTAAAATTAATTTAGTGGCACAGCCTACTGTAATATACATATAGTCCAACTTTTTTAGACCTATTCAAAAGGGCCAACTCAGTAGTATATAGAGAGCATTAAAAAAAAAAAAACCCAGCCAATCTATATTTACTATTTAATACCATAAAGAAAAAATAAACTTAAGAACAGGTTACCGTAAAATTGCCCATTATATTATTGAACAGAAACATTTTCCTTCTTGTACATGAATTGGAAATTGATACAAATGAAAATTTCAGAGGTTTTCGTGCTGAAGGATTTTAACAAATAATACAGGCTTTTGGGCTGAATTTTAATTATGCTAAGGTCACATAATTCTTACACAGACTGTAAGGTAGTTTTTAATGTCAGAGTAGTGTATAATGGCTTTATTATATATGAGAATCAGGCTCCTGAAGTCTGCATGTGACTGAATTGAGTTTTATATAGGGATTAGTAAAATTACCATTTTTTTGGTCTAGAGTTTCATCTTACTTTGGTGAAAATTTTAAGACGTTACTGGAGTTACTTTGGATTTACAAAGGTGCAATTATTATCTCAGTCTGGTCTTTTACCTGGTGCGTTGATCACTAACAGAGTAATACCAACTGGGCAAAATTCAAAGATACCTCATTCCTCCTTTACATTTACATCTCTGATTATTTTTATACACACATTTTTCATGTCTGTATTTTTTATCACAAATCAATACACAAAAAAAATTGTTTTTTGTTCTTGCTCCAAATCAGGTAGTTAAGTGCCTGAACACATGATATGCATATTCCAATACAAATTGCTCACATACACCTGAGACTTTTTGTATATGCAAAATGATAGGTTTGAAAAATGTTCATTCAATATTGTGAGCATATCTGTGTCTTATCCTGCAAATCCTTACCTGTGCTAGAAGTCTTCATTAGTGTGAATAGTTCATTAACTTCACTTTCCCAAAATTGGCTACTTATGAAAATTTGTCCTGAAATGTTTTTGCATAAGTGTGCAGCTAGCTAACTTAGGGGATGTGAACAGTTGTGGACACAAGGGAAATTATTTAGTCATCCAACTAAACTTTGTGGGTACAAATCTGTTAAACATCTACATTTTTTACTTTACACTCAGAAAATTAAAAGACAGTTTGAGGCCCCTCTAAAAATCTTGTCATAAACAAGTTATTAAGTTTTTCAAAATATGCCTACACTACATTTCTTCCTTTGTGCCTGGCAATTTATCTCATGTAATTATTCCTGTTCGCTTGGAGAACTTCTAAAATTATTCATATTTAAGGAAGCAAACATGTTTTTAAAATATCCATATCTATATTGATTTTCCTGAGAAATGAAGTATATTTCTGGTAATAAAAGAAAGTTAAAGTATTATATTTTAAATCTGCTGGTGAGCCTTAATGTACTGTTTCAAAGCTGCAGTGAATTTCTGTACCTGGGGGTGTCACTGATCTGCCAATTGAATCTGACAGTAGATATTCTTACAGTGCAATAACCCCATTTTAAATCGTCTGAGGGGTAGCTATGTTAGTCTATAACTTTAAAAACGGGTGGTCCTGTAGCACCTTAGAAACTAACAAATATTTATATAGTATCATGAGCTTTTGTAGGCAAAAAACCACTTCCTCAGATGAGCAGAGTGGAGAGAAAATTTTAAGTATTGTTGTGATTCTATCTCATGCTTTCCATTAAGGAAACATAGTGTTTTATTTGTTACTTGTGTAGCCCAGGAACGACAACAACTGTCTTTAATTACTGGATAGTGCTGTAGCTCAGACCGGTCTATACAAAAAATCTTGATGGACCCAGCTTTGCTGCTCAAGGGTGTGAAAAATCCATGTCCCTGAGCAGCAGTGCCTCTCTGTGAGATGGATTACCTATCCCAGTGGGAGAACTCTTCCCAGCAGCATAGGTAGTGTCTACACTGAAGTGCTACACAGGTGCAGCAGCAGCTGTGCTGCTGATGTGTTTCAAGTGTAGACAAGTCCTTAGTCTGCACATTGGTTCCAGAAGGGCAGACTGCCCAGAACATCAGTGATCTTACTTATTACTTTGTTATATATAATCTTGGTTTTTTTCCTGCAGTAAATAAATCTTTGGGCCTCCCTGCAAAATTTTTGTGTGTGGTTACAGTATAATAAAAATAAACCATTGGTTGTGAGTGCAGCTGACATTTATCAGCCTATTTGTGGATGCTCTTTCTCTCTCTGTATAATACAGAACATAATTTGTCACTTTGTAAATACATTCCAGCCTAAATCCCTGCCAGCCTCTGTTAGTGTTTGAAGGATTAATGCCCTGCACAGTGCATCTCTGCACTTTCAGGCCACAACATAGCTTATGATTATGTATGCTGAGAGGGAGGGGAAAAGGGGTGTCTTTTTTTGTACGTACTTAACCTTTTATTGCCTTTTCGGCCATTATGATTTTCTTGTCTTTACTTGTCATCTGTACACGTGATCGTCACCATTTCTATATTCGTGAAGTCTGTATATTTAAGTCAATTGTAAGCAACTTTCATGCTTGTGTAGATGATGCTTGTCTTACATCTACAAAGGTTTTAGGTGAGTGTCAAATTTAATCTTAAGACCTCAGTTTGGATTTGATCACATTTTCAAAAGTAAACCAAAATGGCCTGTATTGTCTAGGTCATCTGATAGTATCAGACCTGTTGGTTTTTTAAATATATTCATGCTATCAACTTAGTCTTTTAGAATGGAAGAAATTGAACTACAGTTGAACAGGACACTAACAGTTCTCTTACAGATTCTAAGACAGGATTTACTGTTCTCTAAACAAAACAGATATGTTTATTAGAAAAGTAAGCCACATACATAACACATTGCCAAGATTCTTTTAGATTCCTTAAGAAAATCTCAGAAGACCTTGGAAAATATTATCTAGATCTGGGGAATGGTGACATGAGGAAAAAAATCAAGAACCGAAAACAGTGGAATATCAAATAACTGCCAGTAGTTCTAGTGAATTCAGATTTGACCAAATTGAAAATCCTGCTGCAAATCTATCATAGTATTGAAATAAATTGTATCACTGCAAGGTCTCAAAATGGGGAATCATCATCAAATGGGTGTATTTTTAGTGGGATCCAGCAGAGATTGGTTCTTGCTTCTGTGTGTACATTTTTTAACAGTGAGAGTAATTAACCATTGGAACAGTTTACCAAAGGTAATGGTGTGCTCTCCATCACTGACAATTTTTAAACCAGGATTGGATGTTTTGCTAAAAGATATTCCCTTAGAATTATTTTGAGGACATTCTATGGCTTGTGTTATAAAAGGAGATCAGGTTAGATGATCACAATAGTCTCTTCTGCTTTGAAATCTGTGTATCGACTTTTATAATATCCATTTTATTTCTTGGTATTAAAATAGATGTGTGCTGCAGGCAACACAATCACATTCATACAGCGCAAGTCAAATCCTAAGAGCCTGCAAATTGCAGTCCTCTGAAATTATTGTTTAGTGGGTGGTTTATTTCCTTGGTAATGGTTGAGGAATTAAAAAAAAACCAAAACAGTAGTGTCTTTTCTTTGAACAGAGTTTTAAGCTAGCTGTGCTGGAGTT
Source organism: Pelochelys cantorii (assembly GCA_032595735.1). NCBI lineage: Eukaryota > Metazoa > Chordata > Testudines > Trionychidae > Pelochelys > Pelochelys cantorii. The sequence goes on from CM064339.1 coordinate 32,983,847, forward strand.
ATCAGTAGTGCAGAAGGTTGGATTTAATAAAAACAAACATAGATAGACCACGATTTCCCTGGTCATGGTGGGAAATATTCACCTTCTTCCTCCAGCAGCTTTTTAAAAATTTACGTACAGTATGGAATGATTTTTAGAAAACTTGACAAGTTATAAAATCATATTGCTTTAAGTGCTGCGTAATGAAAATACATTGTTCATGGCAGTGGTGGAGAAATGGTGATTTAGAGAAATGATTGCTTCAGAACCCAAAAACGGAGTGACCAAAGGGATGTTAATTATTGCATTGTACATACATAGAAAATATGCCCATAGTTACATAATAAGGTTTAAAATACCAGCGGATGATTTGCAGTAGTAATCTGGACTACTTGGGGGCCAGCTGCAGCACAAAGATTGATGAACTGTGCATACAGGTTGTGGTTGTCATCTGAGCAAAGGGGGAGGGCTAAAGTGATCAGGGATAGATTTTAATTGCTGATAAAGGCAAATAAGTCAGAAGAGAAAAACAAAAGACTTGTAGAAGAAAAATCAACATTTACTGTAGACAGATGGACTGCCTCAGTGCTTTTAACAGTCCAATGACAGGAATTAAATTCTTCATATCAGACACATTGTCAGGTTCTTTCAGGTACCAACATAGGCTATATAGAACACACACAATTCACCAGTTGCCTTCTTTATTGTTTACTTTAAAATCTAAGGCAGAACCCAGTTTTCCTTGTCTTCAGACTCTGATTAGCTTCTGATAGATTAACCTGTCACCAGTCACCTATTTCAGGAATTTCCCTTCCCATATATGGGAAATTAACATAGCAAAGTGAGACCGTCCTTTTCAGATATCAACTCCAGCACAGTCCCGGGGGGGGGGGGGGAGCAGAGGCACAGTTTGCGGGACTTCAGTTTTGTGGAGTTGGAGTTGACCTGTTCTTTTATAAGGAATAGGCTAAGTTAAAAAGACTTAGAACCAGGGCCGGATTAACCTTTTGAGGGCCTGGTGTCAAAAATATTACTGGGCCCCCAAGGAGACAATTGGGCATGTCACTCAGGACTGGGCAGGGTAAATCCTCTTCTCAGCATGAGGGCACTATTTGCAAACTGACCCACACGGTCCTGCACTAACTGTAATGGGCCCCTTCCCTGTTTGAGCCTGGTGCCATTGTAAGCCTGGTACTGCTGAGACGAAAGGGTGTCCTTTGTTCTGTGGGTTCTGTCAATCTTCTCATACCTTCATTGTACCCCTGAGAAGGGAGAGGGAAAAGGTTTCAGCTAAAAAATCCAGAGAGCATGAGAAGGTAGCAAGTCAAAGATCATGAGTAGTCCTAAGAAAATGCTATGCTAACCATAGCCCTCAATTCTATGTGCCCCGTACAGCACAAACCTTAGCTGTCTGAAGAGTGGATAACCTGGCAATCAGTTTCCATTTCAGAGGCTCTCCCTTTGGGAGGAAAATTAGGATTTAATCACCTCAAACAGAAAGGTCCCCAGCTGTGCGTACAAGTGTGTATGTTTGCACCAATATCAGGTTTCAGGAAAGCTCTCCAAGCATGAAATCACATTTGACAGGACCAGGGAAAATGAATGCAGGAAGTGCTGACTCTACTTCCCAAAATAAATACATAAATTAAAGTAATAATAAAATACCATCATTACGGTTTCCCGATATTTTAAGCCTGGATGAATAGGATTTTCCTGTATTGTGAATCTCTTGAGTTTTGGGATGTGACATTGGAAAGAGTGCGTGTTATGCATTTTGATATAAAAATCATTATGATATTGTAGTATGGCTCTTAAAAGTGACCCGCAAAGGGAGGGAAGGGGGATATGGAGATGTGTGCTGTTCTTATGAGCTATAAAGTAGCTTTCAATCTTTATATATTTTAAACCAAAAATGTCTTTGTTTGTTGTTTGGAAAATCCAGATTGCCAAGCCTCGTGTTTCATTATTTTCCTGGAAACATTGTTGGAGGTCTTAGATGTGGATTACGAGCTTTCTAAGACTTCAGTTTTGAAGGGGGTAATAATACTGAGTCTTCAACAAAAAAAAATTTGTGTGTATCTATTTAATTGTGAATTTGGCATTAATTTGTCCTCTTTTTGTTAAAATTTATTTAACAGTCGGAACTGAAATCACTGCCACTCTTAGTTAATCAGGTGATCTTGCATGGCATATCTGATGTCATAATCCTAATGGTTCTCCATTTGTCGATACACTCTTCTAGGAAAAAACAGGGAATACTAGAATCTCTAATGTTAATGATAAAATGGAAGGAAAGGAGGACCTTTAAACGAGACAAACAAAATACCTGTCAAGGCCTTCATATATCATAAAAAAATCTCAAAAGGAAACAAACTAGTAAATGTAATTAATGTTGACTTGCTGGTCACCATTAAGGAGTTAACAAAATAATTAATCCAAATGTTTATGAAATAATTTTACATAACATGAATTATTATCATGCAGAATGGTAGAGTGCAAATAGCAAATATGTTTTATAGAAATTGCTGAGGCAGAAAGGAAATGTTACCATAAAATTTTTCTATTCACAGTGGCTTCTAATAAACATCAATATGTTATCTCAAAGGTAGTGCATGGATATACTCTTTAAACATCCGGTATATTTCTTAAGTTATGCTTATGATGGTGTAATTCATGTGTCACATTCAGCTACATGAGGGGTAACTTCATAGCACTCAAAGTACATGCATGATAATATAAAGGTAGCATTACATAAATATACTCTTGCGCCAAGTGCCATATACAGTGTACATTAGAGACAACAATATTTCCAGTCTTAAAACAGAGAGAAGGCCTCTTTGTTTTATTTTTCCATCAGTAGTATCTATTATTGGACACTTTTAGCTGCCACAGCTCATGTCACAGTCTCAGACACGATTATAGCTTTGCCTGCCTTGTCAGGATGGAAATTTGAATGTATTTAGCCTTTTTTTTTTGGTCACATAAGAGTTATATTTAGGGCCTTATGGATTTAGATACTTTAACTACTTGAGGATAATTTCACAGACCTTTCTTCAGTTTTCTCTTACAAGACTTTTATTCTTAAACATTGTCTTATTTCTCAGTCCACCAGTACAATATATGATGGGTTTTTATTTCTTCACACAGATGTATATGTTGGCCCCTCCAAACTACGCATGCCCTGAGGGGACAAGGGTTGCCATCTGGATTTTCCTTTCTCAATCTGTTTTTCTTTTGTCATCTCCTCAAAAAGTCTGATATTTTTACTGATACACTGCTCGCTAAGTTTCCTTGAGAATGTGGCTTTTAAATGTACAAAGTATATAGGCAGTGCCCCCTTGAGACTATAATAATATAGTAAATTAGCTGATGTCCACTGTGTTGCCTTTTAAGTATATCTTCAATCTTTTCCAGTACTTACATGAGATATAGGGGCTACAACATGTTTATTAAGAGGCTTCAACTGTGTATAAAACTAGAGCAGTCAGAAGTAATGGTGTCTGCTGAAGGATTCTTTATCATATGAATTTACCTTTAGTCATCCATTATTTATTTCAGCTATTTGATATGCCATTATAATAAATATTATGACAGAGAAAGCTTTTATGCTTCAACTTATTGTATTGCTCTTCACTTCCTTGCAATCCTTCAGGAAAATGTAACCATGCTTTACCTATATTTAACATAAATCATCACTTACATTAGAATGAAAAAATCACTATGAAAAAAGACTCCTTCAATACAGAGACGTAAATGCACAATCATGTTTACTGCCAAACTACTGTACCAGATAGTGTTCATTTTTAAACAGTTTTTAAGCTATAACCCAAATAGATTGCATATAGTGAAACTGTTAGCTTTCTGAGTGTTTTCTTTCTTTAGTTTCTGGCCTGATAAGCATTTTTTGTCTTCAGTTCAAAATATTTCCGATTATATTCTAAGCATTTTAATAGTTTTGCGCTTCATGGCAAGTAGCTTGCGTACAAAACTGAATAAACCATTTTCCATTGCCATTTCTCATCAAATCAGATAAAGAATTATTTACAAATATTTAAAAATCTATGCATAAAACCATCTAGCATATGGTGAGCATCATTCTTCTACTATAGAAGTACTATATACTTCTTCTATAGGGATATAAGAAGGGAAATAATTTCCATGCACATTTTCAAAATGTTTTTGCATTGTGTATTTTAGAGGTACAATTCGACTAAGAGAATTTTTAATGGTCCATTGAGCCTTACTTCTCTTGGCTGTTAAGTTAAACATGGTCCAAGATATTACTGGCAAAAAGTTGCTGTTTGGTGGCCTAACTGAAAGACCAGTTTGCTGTCTCAGTGCACTGCTTAATAGTCAAAAGTCCTCACCTCCACATCACCATCAAAGTTGACACTAATTCATATCCTTTTAATCAGAGTTGGCAATGATACAGTAGAAACATCATCACCGCGTTTTTATGGTGAATGTGGTGCCAGTCATCATGCCCATTTAGTCTTTAGTTTTTTATCTGTTTACTGAGAGAGAGGCAGAAGGTCTGATTTGTGAAAGTGTGTGTGAGAGAGAGAGAGAGAGAGAGAGAGAGAGAGAGAGAGAGAGAGATCTATTCACTGGAAACTGTATTTAGGGCATCAGCTCATTTGGTACAGTCCATAGAACAGCTACCAGAGAGTAATGAACTTGTGATTTAAAGGTGAAAAGCTCTATAAACTATTCCAAATCCAATCTGCTATGCAGTCCCTCTTTAATATAATTTAATTTAAAATTAAGTAGTGGAGAGAACATTAATGTCATATTTTTATTGACAGATTAAATAAAAATGTTTTCTGTAGCTTTCGTCTCTGCTTTAATGTATTAATGTTATGATGTCAGCATTAAGCTCCAGTGTCTCTTGCAATTTTGAAAGTGACAATTCCCATTTAAGATTTTACAACATAAAATGAGGCATAATTCAGTACTAAAAATATGTATAGTGGAATGGTAAGAATTTGCACAATGACATTAACAATCAGTTCTGACTGTAGGTTACATTTATAGTAATACCTTCTCGCACAGACGTTTTCTTTTAGTAAGTATATAAATACCATGACACATACAGGCTTCATGTGCACATATAGAGACAGTAGGAAAAAGATGATGGCACAGGTAATGCTGAGCTACTGTATAAGGAGGCTACAAACACGAATGCTTGTTGCTGATGTTATTACGTTATTAGGACCTGGCAGTGTAAATGTGAGTCTTATTTAGAGTTTTTTCAATGTTATATTTTATATGATTCAGAAAAAGATAGTTTAAGACTTTCAATACTTAGCACTTGCCTAGTGCTTCACACCTGGAAGGTACTATACAAACTGTAAGCAATGTTCAAAATACCTGTGGGAGGCAGGTAGGTGTCGGTATCTAAATTTTACAGGGGAGAAGCTGAGTATCTATTGAGCTAAGATAGAAAACTGAAGTAGTTTGCCGAAGGCCACAATTATAGTACAAGATTCATCTTTTTATCAGTCATGGCTTGAAGAAAGCCCACACATTTCCAAGTCATGTGATAATCAGTTGTTTGCCTGCTTGTTTATATCCAAGTGTAGCAAATAACTGCATTTCCGGTCTTGTGTGGGTGCACTTGCTGTCGTTTGTTTCCATTTCTCCTGTAGATGGTGCCTAATATTGGAAATATTTTGAGATCAATAAAAACAATGTTTTTGTAAATGAACAAATTTGCTTTATGCAGGATGGTTATGAGCAAACAAAATGATAAAACTGAAAGGAAGGTGTTGAAAGAAGGCTGACCTCTACTGTCACAGTCACACCAAATAACCTATTTCATAGGGCAGCAGTGGTGGGGAGAAGCCAGAACAAATTGGCAAAGGAAAAGGAGACTGTCAGAGGAACATTATTCTGCTCATAGTTTGTTTTTATTATACAGTATCTTGATGAGAGCTGAGATTTTAATGTGAGCACTATTGAGTAAGTGACTCATGGGGATGTGATACTAAATTGCTGGAGTTTATTCCATTATTGGGCCCTTTGGTAATCCAGGAACAAGTATTTTCCCATTAAACTAAAACCTCCAGACAATAAAAGGTCTTTTGTGCTCTTTTAAAAATGCCTCACTTATCCTAAATGGGGTGCTGCTGTAATTTACCTTCTCCAGAGGTATATTTAATTTGATGCCCAGGGTCTTATGATCCTCTGTGCCAACAGCAGAAATACTGCAGGAATCATGGTAGCCATCTTGGAGAAATGTAAATTAATTTCTTTGTTTAGTGTAATTTTCACTCTTCAGGTGCATTTGAACATGTTTTTTTCAACAGAGGATGTTTTGGGGCTCTCTCCTTGAATTTTTCAAGAAATGTTTTCACTGATTTTTCTTCTAACTTTGTGTCTGACAAACCTAAAAATGCAGCAAAAGAAGGGATAAGTTTAACTTTTTGAAATACAGGGCTGTTGATTATACTGACAGAGAGGGTGGTCTTAGTACATTGGTTGAACTGACAGAGTTCAAGAAATCCATACTTGTAGCTTGCGTTTGCTATCGAAGTATAACACTTAGCCATTATCAAATTTAATATTTTATTCATGCTTTTTAACCTGCCCATTTTACACCTACAGTAAAATCCATCCACAAATCCAGTCTAATTAGTCCAGTGAATTTCTGTTTGTGAAAGTAGATTTGGGGTGTCACATGTTTTTTCTTTGGACTTGCAATATTCCAGGCACTTCCTCTTCGTTCTCAGAGTCAGTGGCAGAAATTTGACACAAAGAGCTAAAGCATTATCTGAGTAATAGTGTGTGGACGTGAATCACTGTCCCCAAGAGCATAGTAACTAACAGCTTGTGGTTTAGTCTGTTGAACTACTTGATGTTTTTGACCCTTATTGTCCTTGTGTTTGTAGCATTCTTGTTCTTCTCCCCTTGGAAAAGACTATGGAATATTTTAGCTATATAATAACAAATTAAAATAAATTCTACTAAGTTAAACAGCTTAAAACTGCAAAGCTGAAGAGGAGCCACAGCTGAGGAATACGGCATCAGGCAAACTAGGATTGTCTTGCTGGCCTGTCTGAGCTTTGAACACAAGAAAGTATTTTCCTTTGGGGCAAAATGAATTCCAGCTTTTTAGTGATCTGCATCTTATGAGGGGTGGCAAGACTGTATTTTGGAGAGAGTTGTTTTTAGCCCTTTCAAGCACAATGACTTCATGTTTTCTGACTGGAACTGAATCTGCTGAAATGGTAGTTGTATTTGTTTTGCTATCGATTGAAGATGGGCCGGAGTAGAAAGAAAGGAGTATGAATGACATTTCAGTTAGTCCCCACCTGCAATATAATTACAGGTTGGATATCAACAAAATAGAAGAAAGAGTAAAAGTGAGAAGCACAATTGAGGTGGGATTATGAAGACATTCGAAAGCAGCCAAATCTGCTTCTCCCTGTACTGAACACTGCCAGCTGTGCTTTGTTTTTCCAAATGTGTTCACCTTATTATTCCCTGACTGCTGTAAAGCCCATCATTCAGCAGGGACACATCTAGAGTTTACACCACCTTAAAATCCAACCTAAAAACATTGCAGTAAACGCAAGTAATTGCCATGTTTGAGAATTCTTCTGCCCCACCATCCCCTTTTCTTCTGCTCATGCTCCAACCTGCACATTATAATTATACTGATTTGTAAGAGGTTGGAGCTTAAATGGAGGTTGGAGATTAAATGGAATGACACACAAACCTCTTTTTATTGATCCAGGCAACCAAATGAGGGTACGGTTTAGGGATGTTAAGGACTACTCGACTATCCGACTTATCGGATGGTCAGTTGACTAGTCGATCCCCCTCCTTGCTGCCTCTATCAGATAGAGGCAGCAAAGGAGGGGGAGGGGGAACTTCAAAGTGGCAGCTGACTCCGGCTCTGCGTGATGTTTCAAAGCAGCAGCGCAGCCTGGAGCCCGGGGTCAGCAGGGGACTCTTAAGTCCCCCGCTGACCCCGGGCTCCACGTGGGCGCTTCCACTTTGAAATGCACAAGAGCCTTCTCTGGGGACTCTTGTACATTCCAAAGCAGAAGCGCCTGCATGGAGCCTGGAGTCCGCAGGACTTCCCGCTGGTGGTATGTGGAGTTGCACATTCCTCCTTTGAAATGTATGAGCGCTCCAGTGGGGGCTCTTGTACATTTTAAAGGAGGAATGCGGAAGTGCCTATTCACTAGTCGAGTAGTCAATGGAAATTCCATCAACTACTCGACTAGTAAAATAACCGTTACTTAACATCCTTAGTAGGGGTGGAGGAGGGGGAGACGACATGGGAAAGTGTCACAGTTCTTTTCAGATATACTCAGGTAACCATTTGGAGGATGGGCTCAGGAGTTGTGGGAGGGAGCTGTGATCGGTTAGAAATGAAAAGGGCACAGATGTGGCTGGACGTTATGCCCTCAGTGACAATCTGTGTAACCTGTTTGTGTCAACTGTGGGTGTGAGTACTTGCAAAAGGTTCATGGATGTTCTCGCCTGTTATCGCAGACTCTGAAGATAGGGATGGCTGGGGAGTGGGGGCTGGGAGGTGAGATTAAAGACCCATCAATTTGTTCCCCAGGGATGGAACTTCGCTGAATTTTGCAGGTTCAATGTACCCTAGCATGATGAATATGGCTCTTTTCATAGGAGAGGTTAGGACAGGACTGTGGTGGTAAGGAGCTGCAGTCTACTTGTATCTGGGCAATGGGGTGCTCAGAAGCCTTCCAGGTTTACAGTGAAAATAGACTGCAAGGACTCTAAGTCAATGGGTAACTGTTTAGGCTCAATTCCTCTGATGTTTGGAGTCAAAATAGTTCAACGGAGTGTGGACAAATGCTTTTAAATTGACCACGGTATTGAAATTCCTGTTGAGAGCCATTCGAATGAATATTTTGAAGTATTGTGCGTGTTACGTAACAATTTTTTCCTTTTATGGCATATTACCATGAGCATCTTTTAAAAACATAATTTACTTTTTATTTTTATTTCACAATTTGCATACCCTCAAATTTCACTAGCTACATGGGACAAAGGAGAGAGTATGTTAACCTTAAACTCTCTGCTGTCAGTTAATTGGGTTATATAAAGATGTATGCCACACAGTATATATGTTTAGCAGAACCACAAACTTAGAATACTGCATTTGGCATTGAATACTATACACATCCATTCATTTTCATGATTTATATTCATGATGGGCTTCTAATGTTAAACAAGGGAATTCAGACATGTTCTATAACACATTTACTGAAACATGACACTGTGAACTAAACTTGCTGTTATTTATCTTTTTTTTTTTTTTTTTTTTAATTTTCTCTCATTGCAGCACAAAGCCAAGGTAGAAGCAATGACCTTAGACCTTGCTTCTCTTCACAGTGTGCAGCACTTTGCTGAAGCATTCAAATCCAAGAACGTGTAAGTAGTCAGCAAGAGGATTATATATCATAACTTCTTGTTATTTTAATGTCTTTATCAGCTGAGAACAATAGGTAGAATTCCTCACAGTTGGATTGACTTAAAAACGACAATAGGTGAATTCAGCTTTTTTTTCACAGGAACTGAATAATCTTTTTCCAGTCTGCATGTTTTTACATCAGTTAAAGAGTATTTATTTTTTCACTAACAGAAAATTAATTACAGATCTCTGACAATTCTGTGTCTAATTCTAACATTAATGGGGCATTGATACTTCTGTGATGGTTGAATAAGGCCAAAGTTAAAAGTTGCCTAAGCTGTTTTGGATATATTTTGTCATGTTTCCGGTGGTTTGGAAGACAGTCTGAGGTCAGGGATGAGCACTCACTCAGCTCTCTCCCTTCTTCTTCTTTTTAATGTTTAAAAAATAGTCCTACAGACCAAAGGGCTTTATTTTCCAGACCTATCCCTGAACGAATTGGATTTAAAAATTGAAATTAAGCAAGATGACAAGTTCACTTACAAAACAGAGATTGAAGTAATCAGGCAAGATTCCAGATGGTTTGATTTAGATTGATCAGATCAATTAATCACAAAATTTGAGTGGTTTAGAATAATTAAATACAAGCTGTTGAGGATAAATTCCATCTATTGTGCTTTAACCCACATTTTGGCCCACTCTGATTGTTATGACTGTTCAAACTAGTAGTGATTTCCCCCCCCGTAAATATTTCTGTAACATAAACCTGCTTTACTTCTCAAGAGAGTATACACTTTTAGACAGCTTTAGGGGAAAATAGCGTAGTGGCAAAAATATTGTGTAGAAAGAATGGTTTTATTTTGCTTTTGAGATTCTGCCAAAGCTAAATCTCACATGGATAGACAGATGACATTTGAGTACTTACAGGTCTTTCAGATTCAGAGAACTGTCAAAACTGAATTTCAATAGCAGTTACTTTATTGCTGAAAATCCTGTGTAACTATGCTTATCATATCACATCTTCCTACACTAAAACTTTCTTGTGTGTAAAACATAATGACAAATGGTGGAAACGTAGACATATTTTAATACCAACCCATTTTCATACTGTTAGAACTGATAAGCATTCTGATTTTACTGTTTCTTGGTTTTTAACATGTTATATGCTTTACAAAAGAAAGAATTATAAAGTTCAATGAAGAATCATAACTTTTTTTCCTATTCAAGTCTTAACTTGATTTGAATCCTGCAATTCCATTGCCACCGAGTCTGAACCATTAAGTTTACATATATCTTTAAACCAGAAACGAGAAGCATGCTCAAATCAGGCTTTCCTGGGGGACTTAAAATCAGCAGACGGCTTACCCCTTGCCATATAAAAGCATAAGGCAATGTGGAATCAGTTTCTTAATGCAAATCATGTCCATTTTGTCTTTGTGCAATATATTTGAGGTAGCAACTCATCCACTTTGGCTTTATTTTGTGTTTCTGTGATGGAAAGTTTTTTTATTTTTTCACTCCTTTCAGTTTGGAAAGCGTCAGTAGTATGTTCTTAGTGGTACTATACTATAGGACAGTGCTCTTAACCACAGCTTTGTCTTCAATCCTGAGTCTTTGCTCTCTCTCTTGCTCCGTATATGTGTGTGTGTGTGTGTGTGTGTGAGAGAGTCTTTGCTCTCTCTCTTGCTCTCTGTGTGTGTGTGTGTGTGTGTGTGTGTGTGTGTGTGTGTGTGTGTGTCATAAGACTTGTGGGGGTTTCACCGCTATGAGTCTTGAACAATATTTTTGTTTAAATTGTGATGGTGGATAGAAGCCAGATGCCACATACAACTGGGAGCAGTAGATCTTTTATCTGATAGAGAGGAGCAGGTACCTCCGTCCAGTCATCTGCACTGGCAGAGGAATGGGTTAGAAGACCGAATGTATCATTCTGTCTCACATTTCTGTGATTTTAAACTGTACCTAGGTCTGGTCACAAAAGCAATTATGTTGCAGTAGTGTCTTGTTACTGTGTCGCTTGCAGTGTGTGTCTTGCAAAACATATCTGTACGCTAGTCGCTGTTTTTATCTGTATTTTGTTTTTATTGCAGTAGTATCCAGAAAACCAATTGGATTGGTCCCCTTGTACTAGGTGCTGTACAAACAAACTTAGAGAGTCCCTGTCTCCAGGAGCTTACAATCTTATGGGTAGATTGTGGTGCATTCTTCACACTTTCACAGGGGAGCAAGGGGCATCCAGAGCACAGGGAGCAGCTTCTCCAGGAATCCTGTATCCCCCACAAGGAGGGAAGGGGGATGGGGGGGGAGTCTTGGCTGCCAGCACTCTCCCTCTCCCCATTGCAGTGTGCTAGACAGAATATCTGTGCTGGTGCACCAAGAGATACATACTGTGCCAAGTTAAGGGCTTTTTACAATCCACCACGTGCCTAGAACTCCTGGCACAGGACCAATAAAACAGCAGTACAAGAGAAACAAAAGTATCTTCTGCTTCCTACATCAATGACACAATTATCATCTGAGTTCTGATTCCTGCATCTAAGTGGTAGTGAGATGTGGAGCAGAGATTTGCCTCCTTTGGAACATGAGAGTTTGAGTGTTTCTGGTAGCAACCCGAAGAATGAAAAAAATGTCGTTGTCACAAGGTGACTGGTCCCTTTAAGGGAGAGCCAGATTCAGTGCACTTGTGGCTCATCAGCTGACTCCCAACTGAGCTTTACAGAAAGTACCTGAACCACATAAAGGAGAGTTCTCTGAGAGCAGACTGGAAGAGTCAGAGAGAGGCAGAAGTCCCTCTGCTGCTGGGGTAAATATTTGATAGTGTGTATAGGGCTTTTACCTGTCCTTGGACTTAGCCAAGGAATAACCAAACAAAGGACAAACTCAAGCAGCACTGAATCTTGTTTATTAGTATGGATTCTTAAAGGTATAGCAATACTCACACACACATCACATTCATGCACGCAGTTTAGAGGCAGGCTACAGGTATGGCATAGATTATTTCTGATTTCACAGGCGGCTGGAGCTGACCAGGCATCAGCTTCCCGGAGATTGACTGTGAGGCCACGACAATCCCTGAAGTCCCTTCGGATCCATGGGAGGACTACTGCCTCTGGTTCAGTCCCAGGTTTCACAAGCTGTTACATCCCTTCCGAGAGGAGATTTTTTTCCTGGCTGCTCATCAGTTAATTTATATACTTTGCAGGGTCCTTTCTTGCCTTAAAAAGGATACAGATGTTCAACTGCCTTTTGATTGGGTGTTTCTCATTCTTCTTCGAGTGCTTGCTCATGTCCATTTCATGTAGGTCTGTGCACACAGTGTACACGCGTCGTTGGAAATTTTTCTCTTAGCAGTACCTGTTGGGCCAGCAGGGGAGTCCCCTGGAGAGGCCCCAGTATACCGGCCAATATATACCCCTGCTGGCCCTCCATCCCCTCAGTTCCTTCTTACTGCCCGTGACTGTCGTTGGAACGTGCTCTTGCTTTTGTCTAGCAAACACCCTTTAGCAGTCTTTCTAAAGCCCTTTGTTCTAGTTTCAGCAGTTACGGTTCTTATCAGTTCTCTAAGTAGTTGCTAAGTGCTGTCTTCTAGTGCTAAGGACCTACCGCAGTCCTTGCTCCGCATGCCCAGCGCATGTGGCTGGGCATGCCTTCCCTCAGGGCTTCAAACCCTGTGAAAAGTGCCAGAGGCCTATGCCCTGTGGTGACCCAAACTCTGCTTGTCTTAAATACTTGGGAGAGGCTCACTTGTCCGAAGCCTGTAAAATTTATAAGGCGTTTAAACTGCGAACGAAGCAGGAGAGAGAGTTGCGCCTGAAAATCATTCTAATGGAGGCGGCTTTATGTCCAGCACCGGTGTTGGACCCGGCACCAGCAATGCAGAGTGCACTAGCCTCGGTGCAGGAGGCGTCAGGCCACTCTCGTGCCTCCCCAGCACCACGCAAACCTTGGCACCGTTCCCAGTCCCCGGTGCCTCAGAAGAAGAGGAAGTCTAGCAGGGGTAGATCGCCCCCACGGCGCATGCCCTCCGTGTGCCCTCAAGTGGGGCATGTGGCACCATCAGGCACCGAGCCCAGAACTTCTCGGTTGGGCAAGCAACCAAGTTCTCACCAGGATGCCAGCCCGATGGGGGACTTCCCAGAGCTCTAGACTCTGGAGGCTTTCGAGGTGCCAGGGATCTGACTGAACTGTCCTCCTCTCCTACACCAGCACCAACCTCAGGAAAGGATTGGGACCCCAGGTGGCACCGATTGGAGCCTAGGGCACTGGGAGGCCCAGAACTGGATCCTAAGAAGCACCGCTCTGCTGCGGTCACCTCCCATGCCGCTCCAGCCCCAAGTGCTGCCTGGACCCGGCACCAGGCTGAAGGTCTCGACCAGCACCGAATGCAGCACCGGCCACCGTGACTGCCGGCCCCATTCAGGGCTTCCCAGGCCCAGCCTGGCCATGCCTCCTCATCCTCCCTGCATGCACCGGGGTAAGCCGGAGTCGATGGCTCAGCACACCACATCAGCCAGATCACCGACTACGTCTGCCTCTGCCCCGCCATGGCCGGCATCGAAGTATTCAGCTGACTCAGAGGTGAAGTCCATGTGGTTGTTCAGGGGATCCAGATCCTGACCATGGCACCGGAGTGCCTCCACTCATCAGCAACAGCATCAATGGGTGCAGCCAATCCTGGTACTGGTGATGCAACAATCCTGTCCCCCACAGGCTCCAGGCCTGTCTCAGTGGCCATTCTGGACCCAATGGGCCTACCACCAGAGCCAAGGCATGGGCTCCTCCAGACCGGAGTCGGTTCTCTCTGGGTCCAAGGCACCCCCTTCAGTGACCCCACTGACCCAATCGCCTACGTCAGGGCAGTCACTTCCCCCAGGCCAAACCTCTCCATGACCCTTTCTGGGACCGTCTATTCCCTTTCTACCAGGCCTGGGAAGCTATTATCTCCAACCGTTGGGTCCTAGAAACCCCTTCCGTTTTCCTCCTCCCTCCCATTCCCCAGCTCTGTCCCTCTTCAGGGACCCCTCTCATGAGCTTCTCCTGCGGGAGGAGGTGCTTCAGCTCCTCACCCTGGGGACCGCAGAGGCAGTTCCCCTGGAGGTGTTAGGTGGGGGCTTCTATTCCTGGTATTTCCTGGTCCCCAAAGCCAAGGGTGGGTTTTCTCCTATCCTGGACTCCAAGATCTTAACGCCTTCATCGTCAAGACAAAATTCAAGATAGTGACTCTGGCTTCCATTATTCCTTCCCTAGCCCCTGGAGACTGGTACGCTGCCCTTAACCTAAAAGACACGTTTTTTCATATTTCTATTGTGCCTCACCACCATTGGTTCCTTTGTTTTATGGTGGGCAAGGACCATTATCAGTTTACTGCCCTCTCCTTTGGGCTGTCCACGCCCCCTTCCCCTGCCCCCGGGTCTTCACGAATTTCATGGCCATCGTCGCCGCCGCTCTCAGAAAACAAGATATCCAGGTGTTCCCATACCTGGATGACTGGCTCCTACGGGGGTGCTCCGCCAACCAGGTACAGGCCCACATCACCCTGGTTCAAGAACTCTTTCAGGAGCTGGGTCTGCTTCTGAATGTGCCCAAATCGACTCTGGTGCCTACCCCAATGATAGAGTTGGTGGGCGCCAAGCTAGACTCGACGACAGCCAAGGCCTCCCTCCCCAGATCCCACTTCCTGGTAATCAGGTTGGTTGTCTGGGACATGCAGACGTTCCTGATAGCCACGCTCAGAGCCTGCATGCGTCTTTTGGGCCTAATGGCCGCATGCATCTACGTTATACAGCACACCAGGCTCCACATGCACCCACTGCAGATGTGGCTGGCGTGGACTCACAACCCATTGTCTCGTGTGGGACAGAGTGGTGACAGTTCCCCCCGACATCCTTCCCTTCTTGGACTGGTGGACCCGGGAGGAGGAGGTCTGTGCCGGAGTCCTGTTCTCCAGGCTGCTTCCAACCCTCTGGTTTGTGATGCATGCGTCAGATACTGGTTGGGGGGCCCATCTCAGAGACATGTTGACATGAGATATGTGGTCAAGGGACGATCTCTCCTTGCACATCAATATCAGGAAGGTGCGAGTGGTCTGCCTCGCCTGTGTGGCCTTCTTTCCCCAGCTCAGGGGCAAGTCGGTCCTCATCCTGTCCGACAACACATCGGCAGTCTCTTACATCAACAGACAGGGAGGGGCCCGCTCTCCTTACCTGTGTCGGGAGGCCCTTCACTGCGAGATCTCTGCATCGGGGTGGGTATCCACCCAATTGCCTCCTATCTCCCAGGCTCCCAGAATACTCTGGCAGACTGGTTGAGCAGGTCCTTTTTTGGCCACGAGTGGACCCTCAGGGGGGGATGTAGCCCGGACATCTTCCGCAGGTGGGGGTTTCTCCGTCTGGACCTGTTCGCCATGCATCAGAAGAGGAAGTGTTTGGGGTTCTGTTCCCTCATGGGCCTGGGAAGGGGCTTTCTGGGAGATGCATTACCAATTCCCTGGCCCAATGGTCTGTTGTACACATTCCCACCATTCTTGCTGATCCACTGGGTGTTCCTTTGGGTGCGGGAATTCAGGGCGTCCCTGATCCTCATCGCGCCTGCATGGTTTTCCACCCTCCTGAGCCTGTTGTACGAAAGGCCAGTCACGCTCCCACTAATTGCTGGCCTGAACACACAGGACTTTGGCAGACTTCGCCACCCGGACCTGCGGTCCCTGCACCTGATGGCATGGAAGCTCTGTGGCTGACCGTGGCAGAGTGTCAGTGTTCGGCCCGTGTACAGGAGGTGTTGCTGGGGATCAGGAAATCTTCCACTAGGGCTACTTATCTGGCTAAGTGGAAGAGGTTTTATGTCTGGTCTACCCAGAGGGCAGTGTCCCCTATGGATGCACCAGTCCCCCGGTCCTGGACTACTTTCTGGATCTTAGGCTTCAGGGGTTCTCCTCCTCCTCGATTAAGATTCACCTACTTGCCATCTCCGCTTTTCACCCTGGTGCAGATATAAGACCCTTTTTGCGGACCCGATGGTAAACAGGTTTTTGAAGGGCCTGGACAGGCTTTATCCACGTATTCGGCAGCCCGTTCCCCAGTGGTATTTTAACTTGTCCAAACTCATGGGACCTCCATTTGAGCCCCTGGCGCCATGTTCATTGCTACACCTGTCCTATAAGGTATCCCTGCTGATGGCCATCACGTCAGCCAGGCACGTTTCCGAGCTGAGGGCTCTCACTTCAGATCCCCCCTATACAGTTTTCTTTAAGGAGAAAGTCAGGTTACACCTGCACCCTGCCTTCCTGCCTAAGGTCATGTGGAACTTGCATGTGTCTCAGGACATTTCCCTGCCAGTGTTTTACCCCAAGCCCCATGCATCGGGTAAAGAGCAGGTGTTACACGTTTTACATGTTAGGAGGGCTTTAGCCTTTTATTTAGAGAGAACAACAAGTTGCCCGAGCTCTTTGTTGCCATTGCGGAGCAGCTGAAGGATCAGCCAATGTCTGCGCAAAGGATCTCCTCCTGGATCACAGCATGTATTAAGGAATGTTACAGCCTGGCAGGGATCCCGGCTCCTCCCCTCACGGCCCACTCTACGAGAGCACAGGCTTCCTCAGCAGTTTTTGTGGCTCAGGTCCCAATCCTGGACAACTGCAGGATCGCCACGTGGTCCTCTGTCCACACCTTTGCTAACCATTATGCACTGACACATCAGGCAGGGGAGGATGCTGCCCTGGGTAGGGCTGTCCTCAACTCAGTGGAAGGTTAGAACTCCAATCCCACCTCCTGGGGTTTCTGCTTTGGAGTCACCTACATGGGATGGACATGAGCAAGCCTAAGGTCGTGTGGAACTTCCATGTGTCTCAGGACATTTCCCTGCTAGTGTTTTACCCCAAACCCCACGCATTGGGTAAAGAGCAGGTGTTACGCGCTTTACATGTTAGGAGGGCTTTAGCCTTTTATTTAGAGAGAACAGCAAGTCGCCTGAGCTCTTTGTTGCCATTGCGGAGCAGCTGAAGGATCAGCCAGTGTCTGCGCAAAGGATCTCCTCCTGGATCACAGCATGTATTAAGGAATGTTACAGCCTGGCAGGGATCCCGGCTCCTCCCCTCACGGCCCACTCTACGAGAGCACAGGCTTCCTCAGCAGTTTTTGTGGCTCAGGTCCCAATCCTGGACAACTGCAGGGTTGCCACGTGGTCCTCTGTCCACACCTTCGCTAACCATTATGCACTGACACATCAGGCAGGGGAGGATGCTGCCCTGGGTAGGGCTGTCCTCAACTCAGTGGAAGGTTAGAACTCCAATCCCGCCTCGTGGGGTTTCTGCTTTGGAGTCACCTACATGGGATGGACATGAGCAAGCACTTGAAGAAGAAAGAATGGTTACTTACTTCGTAACTGTTGTTCTTTGAGATGTGTTGGTCATGTCCATTCCAAATCCCGCCCACCTTTCCTTCTTTGGAGTATTCCTGTAAGAAGGAACCAAGGGGGTGGAGGGCCAGCAGAGGTATATATTGGCCGATATACCGGTGCTATTCCAGGGGGCTCCCCCTGCTGGCCCAACAGGTATTGCTAAGGGAAAAATTGCCGATGACACGTGCATGCTATGCGCACACACCTACGTGTAATGGACATGAGCAACACATCTCAAAGAACAACAGTTACAAGGTAAGTAACAGTTCTTTCCCACTTCACTCATTCCATGGGTTACATACATATTCATAAGCATACATTAAGCAATATAGTTTCTAGGCAAAGTCCAGCCTTATGGCCTTGACGTAGCAAAATTCCTAACATGGTATGGGTTAACACAACAAGAAGACTTAACAACAAGCTTAACATAAATCGTATTGCTTGACATCGACCATAAATTGTAGCTGAGAGAGCCATGTTCAAAGAAAGGGGGAAAACAAGAGGGTGTGCCCAGCCAGCTAGACTCCAATGGGGATGGGTCGTGTCTGACTGTCTATAGGGGTTAATGCAACCCTTGCACCTCCTGAGGCTAGGGGGACCACCAGGTGCCAGTAGTAAGGGAGAAGAGGAGCCCTCTGCCACTGTCATTCCAAATGGGAAATTTAATCATGGGGAAGAGGGAGGGTCAAAGTTGTAGTATGCCTAGGATTTCTGATTGCCTTCCTTTGGCCTGGTCATATCAGAGGGATAGATGTGCATGACTAGGCAGAGAGGGATGTAATGATTAAAACATGTCTAGAAAAATGACCCCATGTGAATCATAGGATGTGGTGGTATGATCCATAGAAGTAAATTATTCACAAAAAGCCAGTTCAGAACTATTATACTTTACTGTTGTTGGGTCATTGAAGAGTACAGTCACAGGTTGGTTGCATCTCTGATGTTAGTATCATGGCATGTGCCTTTGAAATCTTAGTTTGCTGATCTACCCAGCCACTCCACCAAAGTGGCTCCACTTTCACCTTTCCTCTTTGAAATGATTCCCTCACAAGAAGTGGTAGCACTAGGGTGAAGACAGAAGAACATATTTCTATCTCGGCTGTAGTGAACCTTGCTATCAAAGTTGTGCAAGTCACACCCTTATATCCATATGCAGCATTCTCCCCTTCAAGCCCAGATGGTTTATTGGATGCCTCTGTTGTGGAAATTTCTAAGAATTTTTCGGGTTATGAACGTTCTGGAGCTAAAAAAGCATCACTTTCGCATCAGCTGCTTATTGTTCAGTTGAAAGGGCCAGACCAGCCAGTTTGGTTTGTTTTGTACCAAGAGGTGATTTGGCTTTGTAATTGCAAAATAGTAAACCAATCTTCTAAGTGCTTTATCCAACACACACAACATGTGGGGTTGGAGTGTGCATTCTCACCATTTATAAACACCTTTTACCTCCCTGATATACATGCATGCATCATAGCATTTGCATCTATTTCATCTGTAATTGTGTTCTGGGCCCATGATATCTGATGCCTGTCTAAGAGTGTGGGATGTGATACATTCAGACAACTACATTTCTTAGTAACTTATTTTGTTCAATCATCATGTACTTCATTAAAACCATCCTGCTGTGATTGAGAGAGAGATCTAATATTTCAGTTCTAAAATTTGCAAAACATCTACCTTGTCCTCATTCTTCCATGGTACCTGCATGCCCATTATATAAGACCATTGAATAGCTAGATGCAGTTAGTTTGCTCTCTGCTCAGGAGTGAAGAATAGGTGTCTTTGCTTGTGTCTACATAGCAAAGTTATTTTGGAGTAACGGCCATTATTCCAAAATAACTATGCGAGCATCTACACAGCAATTCTGTTATTTTGAAATAATTTTGAAATAACAGATGGCTTATTCCAACTTCTATAAACCTCATTCTGTGAAGAATAACACCTATTCTGAAATGGCTATTTTGAAATAAGGCGTGTGTAGGTGCTCCACTTCTGGTATTTCGAAATAGCCCCTTTCCAGGGCCATTCTAAGTTATTCCTCCTGGGGCTCTAAATCGAGATAGCACATCTACATTAGGGAAGCCTGCCTCAGACTAATTTTGAGGCTTCCCTGCAGTGTAGATGTGCTATTTCGAAATACGTTATTTTGGAATAATTATTCTGGGATAGCTTATTCCAAAATAACTGTGCAGTGTAGATGTCGCGTAGCAGAAAAAATAAATCTATGGTGGTTGACATCTCAGGTGCATCCTCATAGCAGTGCAGATGACGTTGTTGTAGGGTACTCTCCTACTTGTCTTTTGGCCATCTTGAGCCAGACAGTGGAAAATCAAAACAGTTTAAAGTAACATTATAAAGAAAGTAATAAAATTGTATTGCTGCAAGATCTGATTCATTTGGGGAAATAATATTTGTAAAAGGTATTTCAATTTTTTTCATCATTTTTGGTCAACGTTTTTTAAAGAAGCAGCACTTGCTAGCAATTGCCATTCAGTGGTATTGGAGCTGAAACTAACACTTTATACTTACACGGCACTTTTCATGCATAGTCTCTCGGTAGTTATTTTCCTGTGTTTAAAACAAGATGTGCCTGTGGTAAGATGTGGCAGTTGCTGACTGTTTAATCATAGCACAACAGTGGTTCCTGTTGTAGCTAGAGAGTGGTTACAAATTATGTTTCTGTACTAAAATGTTTACTCTCCTTTTCACTTAGCCTCACTCAAAGTAGAGAGGACCAGACTTTTGGTGTCCCCCAGAACTCTGTGAATGAACTAATTTTTCAAGATTCCTGCAGAAGCACCCTGAAATCTTGTTAGTGCAATTAAAATTTCAGAGCATGCTAAAAATTTGCTCCAGAATATTACCGCTCTCTGAATTTTCATATACTAGAAATTCGCACATACTGCAACTGACTAGAAATTTGTTAGATTATGTACACTCATTTTAACCACAATGAAATCATAGGAATAATTTAGCTTTTTATACATAATATATTATAAAATTTAAGCTCTTTTACATAAATTATTACATAATTAACTCCTGGCATTTAATCCAACTCTAAAACCATGTGGATATGACTTAAATGAATGATCAGCATTCACATTATGCCAGAATGCTTAAAAGTTCTATAGTAGATTTTTCTGTCAGATACAATTGTTTTCACTGCATATGGTACTTTGGAATTTCAATATATTTTCTTTATAAGTCTGTAAAAAACCTGTTTAATCCCTTTGGCATGTATAGAAATACTTTCTGTGAATTAAAACTAGTAACAGTGGAACTATTCAATTTTTCTTTTGAGCTTAGAATATTTTTGGCATTCTGTCAGTGCCATTCAGACATAAAGCAATGTTCCAGCCTAACTTGTAGATTTAAGACACATCTAAAAAAGATCCAGGTTGACTTAAAAATGCAACCAAGTGCATAGCTGAGAAGTTGCTTTTGCAGACAGCAAATATCTTACCTTTAAATAAGATTAAAAGTTGATTGCATTTGAAATGTACATAGTAAAATTAGGGTGAAATTCTTACATGTGTGCTTTTGTTCTTTACTAAAACCTGGGGATTGACTGACTACATAAATTTTTGCTCTTTTTAACTATGCTACATAATTACTCTGTCTTGGTTGCAAGTGTCAGGCTATGTGTCTCTAGCAGCTAATAATCAGTATTTTTTTAAATTAAAATTCTAAAGTTCACAATAGATCAGTGGCAGCAGAGATCATGTGCTCACCAGATCACGTCAATTTCATCCAGTGTATCAGATATGAATATGAGTCTTGGGAACACTAGAGATTTCCTTGTTCAAGTATATTCATATATTTTTTTAAAGTAAGAATCCATGTAAAAGTTAATTGGGGTGGACATTTCATTGGTCTTTTTTTGCTTATTGGCAGTGAAGATATAAAGGGTCCCTCATTTTGCTTTTTGTGTACGTGTGTTGCATGCACACTAGAATTGCCAATTTTAAACCAGGATCCAAACTAAAAAGATGCTGATGATACACTTTCACAATTGCTTTGTCTAAAATATGTTGGCTTACCATTTGTGTTTAGAGGGTGACCCTGACTCTTCATAAAACTACAGAAAAAAAAGTTTTGTAGTCTTTTGGCATCTGAGGCTATAGGGGCTGTTTTCACCATTCAAGGTACTCAAGTACTGACTTTGGGCATTTTGGCTCAATCTGTATCTAACTTCTTGGCTCTGAAAATAAAGAGGATGAAAAAAGACACCACTTTCTTTTGAACTCATTTTTGCTTCCTCTTCAGTACAGCCAAGATCAATGCTGCTTGTGGTGCCAAAAAGATATTTAAAACTATCTCTGGTGACATCTCTGGCCAAAGTCTCAGTGCAAGGGGTGATACTGACAGACTTCAAAGTAAGTGCCCCCACCTTTACCATCAGAGGCTCTCCAAGGGAGCTCTGCAAGCAACTTTAGTACAGAACTGGGCCCTAATTTACTATGTAAAATTGATCTAAAAAAAATCAGTCAATCTTGTGATCAATCAATGATCTATGCTTATGAAATACATTAAACAGATTAAATAATAACATTCTTATTACATTACCTAATGAAAGGTGCAACATAATTGCTTAGTAGAAACTCCACCCCAAAAAGGGATAGTAAGCAATAATAACCCCTCAGTTCTCTCTAATCTTTAAGGCAATACCCTGAGTAAACAGATGAGCCTTCCAGCATACTCAAAAGCTCAAGCTCTGCTGAAGAATTGAGAAGAGAAAGTTCCATAGTTTAGGATACTTCATCAAAATCTGCCTCTAGATCCCACATGTCTATATGTTTGCCCTGTTAATTTGAACATTTTGCATGATAACATCTCTTGCGGAGGAACACAGCTATAGACTGTAAAGCTGTAGCCCCCTGTAGCACGTATTTCACTAATCCAGTTTGTAGGTGATAAAGGCCATAGATAACTGATGAGGTCAGCTGGCAAGAGAAACAATTACAATCTGCTGTTCAGGCAGGTTGGGTGGGTAAAGATAGAGAGGGAAAAAACACTTTAAATGGAGCATATTTTGATTTGGGAATCACTAAGTTAATAAATATGGCGCCTAACAATGACATGATCAGAGAATCATTTTCTGAGCAGAAAAGCATGTTAGAGGCAGAAACTGTCGTCTTGAATAAAGAATCCAATCTATTTCCACAAGATTTAACCAACCGTGAGGGCCAAATTGGTTATATAAGCATGTAAAATATTTATGATTTAATAAACACGATTAAAAATATCTTGCTGCAAATGAAGCAGTAAGCATTTTGCAGTTCTATAGCTTAATGGATAACAAAAGAATAAAAACAATATGTGTATTTAATATTTTAATATCACAAAGGACAGCAGTAACTGCAATAACTATTTAGTAGATTGTTTAAATATATTTACTCTTTTGTGAAAAGTATCAGACAAGAGATAATCCAAACATACCGAGGCAGAATCTTTGGGCACAAAAGCATGGTTGCTTTATTGGTGACATGAGAAGGGCTGCACATTGGCCATATGTGTCTTAGTCCTAGAATCCAAAACTTTGTGGTTTACTCTGGAAAGGTTGTGTTTCTTCATTAGCTTTTCCCAGGGCTTAGGAAATCCCAGAGGATGTCAGAGTACATTAATTTTTATCATAATATGGAATCTTTCAGGCCTGAATGGCAGCATGCAGCTGCTAGGGGCTTTCTCAACTTTCCTACAATTGCACATATCTCTAAGCGAAAGAGAGGATGGAGTTGCCATTGGCAAGCAAAACATATACTGTTTGCGTGTTCACCTGATCAAGGTTTTGAAAACATTTTTTAAGGACTTTACTGGTTCCCATTGATAGGAGTCACTTTTTAAAAAAACAGCTGATTACTTCTTTTATTATATATTTTTTCCTGCTTTTAAGAGGTACTTCGTGGATATACTTAAAAATTGTACCTCTTGAAATATATTCTGAACTAACAGATACTTTCACAATTATCATAGAAATGAATACTCTTTGTGCACATCCATCAGGTTTATGCTTAATAGGTCCTGGCTATAGATGTTTATAATAAATTAATTACAATCAGAGTTTGAAAAGAAATGCACTTGTCCACTTGAAAGTGGAAAACTATGCTAAGTGAGTGCCTACAACAACATAGAAATTTACCGGACTCTGCACGCTTTCCTTGCTGCTGCCTGTAGAAGAAGTGGGTTGTGCCATCTACATTTTTTTATTAGTCTCTAAGATGCTGCAGGACTATTCATTGTTTTTAGAGAGAAAGAAGTTTCTCCTCTATGTTGAGGTAGCAGGGCTAAAAGAAAGGTAGCTGGGTGGTGATGGAGCAAATAGAATCGTCACTGCAAAAGGTTTGATGGCAGGAAAGGGAGAGAGGGCATGGTATTTTTTCCTTCCCAACAGTCAGAAAGGAGGGAAGACCAATGTGAAGGTTGGGAGGCCTCACATCAGCATCCAAGGAGATTGGTCAGGTGAGAAGTCTTGTCTTCCTCCCCAAATCTCCATGCTCACATTTTCAACAACTAGGAAAGTGAGAAATACTTACAAGGGGTATGGGGAACAGATACTGGTTTGCAGAGTAGTAACATGCAGTTTGGGTTCCATAGATGTGCTAAGGTATAGCAACTGTACGTAAAATAACCTGTAGTCATCATGAACAGGACAGATTATGAACAGGAGCTGAACAGACAACTCACCAATACCAGATTCTACCGGCCTCTCTGCTGTGACCCCACTAAGGAATACCAAAAAAAAAAATTAAAAAAACTGCTCATGAAACTCCCTGATGCTACTCAGGAACAAATTTATGCTAACACCCCGCTAATCCCCGACCAGGAGCTTTCTATCTACTAACCAAAATACACAAACCTGGTAATCCTGGACGGCCCATCATCTCCAGCATTGGCACATTTACCACAGGATTATCTGGCTATATCGACCCCCTCCTCAGACCCTATGCTACCAACACTCCTAGCTACCTCCGTGATACTGCTGACTTCCTGAGGAAACTCCAAAACATCAATAATCTTCCCGAAAATACCATCCTGGCCACCATGGATGTAGAAGCCCTCTACACCAACATTCCATACAAAGATGGATTACAGGCCATCAGGAACGCCATCCCCAATAACAACACTGCACACCTGATTACAGAGCTCTGCGACTTTGTCCTCACCCACAACTACTTCCAATTCAGAAACAATTTCTATCTCCAAATCAGCGGCACAGCCATGGGCACTCGCATGGCACCAAAATATGCCAACATCTTCATGGCTGACCTTGAACAATGTTTCCTCAGCTCTCGCCCCCTAACACCCCTACTTTACTTACGCTACATCGATGACATCATCATCATATGGACCCACAGAAAAGAGACTCTTGAAGAATTCCACAAGGATTTCAACAACTTCCACCCTACTATCAACCTCAGCCTGGACCAGTCCACAAGGGAAATCCGCTTCCTGGACACTACAGTACAGTTAAATAATGGACAAATTTCTACCACCCTATATAGGAAACCTACCAACCGCTACACTTACCTTCATGCTTCCAGCTTCCATTCCAGACACATTTTTCAGTCGATTGTATACAGCCAAGCCCTGCGATACAACCGGATTTGCTCCGACCCCACAGACAGAGACAATCACCTACAGGATCTTTACAGAGCATTCCTAAAACTGAAATACCCACCTGCGGAAGTGAAAAACAAATTGACAGAGCCAAAAATATACCCAGACATGAACTACTTCAAGACAGACCCAAAAGAGAAAATAACAGAAATCCTCTTGTTACCTGGTGTCCACAACTCAGACCCCTCCAACGCATTATAGACAATCTACAACCCATCTTGGAAAATGATCCCTCACTCTCAGAGGCCTTAGGAGAAAAACTTATTCTTGCTTACAGAAAACCCCCTAACTTGAAACGTATTCTTTCTGATAACCATGCCACACAGCCACATCATAAGCCTCCAGGAACCCAGCCCTGCAACCAAAAAAGATGCCAACTCTGCCCACATATCTACACTGGCGAATTCATCACTGGAGCAAACAACATAAGCCACAAAATCAAAGGGTCATTTGACTGCACATCCAGTAATTTGATCTATGCCATTAAAAATGCCAGAAGTGCCCCACTGCTATATATATTGGACAAACTGGACGGTCTCTGCGAGAGAGAATCAATGGACACAAATTGGATATATGTAAAGGGAACATACAGAAGCCTGTTGGTGAGCATTTCAGCTTGCCTAACCACAGTCTGACAGACCTGCAAGTGGCTGTCTTGTCACAAACCAGCTTCATAAGCTAGATCCACAGGGAAACCCTGGAATCACAGTTCATCCACAAATTCAATTCACATGCTAATGGACTCAGTTGTGGTATGGGTTGGTGGGGACTCTGCCTACTTAATAATCACTGAAGGTGCTAACAGCTCCCTGAGTGGTATCCTTCCTGTTTTAGGAATCTAGCTATTGACTTTGATTTTTATCTGCTTAGGTTTAAGTACTCATTCTCCAGATACTTAATGATGTTCTGTCTCCCACCCCCTCCCTTTTTCTTTCTCTCTCCCCTCCTCTTCCCCTCTCCTATTTATTTCAAGTTTTCATATCCCCAACTCATAACTCCGGTCATCTGAAGAAGTGGGCTGTGCCCACGAAAGCTCATGATACCATCTACATGTTTCAATAGTCTATAAAATGCTACCAGACCATTTGTTGTTGTTTTCTGTAACAGACTAACTTGGGTACCCTCTGAAGCTCATGGTTTTTCAAGTCACAGTTTTGTTTGAAATGCTGCCCATGGAGGGATATTAGGATGAAGAGCAGAGCTGACACTTATTCTGGGTTGTCTCAGTACCCTAAAGCTATGTCTAGACTACGGGGAAGATTAAAAAGAGGATATCTTCCGATCTCATTTTCAAAAGCAGAGCTTTCGAAAGTGAAAGTAATCTAGACACGTTTTTTTCGGCAACCCCCTCTTTTTCGAAAAGCCGTGTAAACCTTATTTTTTGAGGAAAAGCGGCTTTTTGAAAAAACACGTCTAGACTAGTTTCATTTTCGAAAGCTCTGCTTTCGAAAGTGAGATCGAAAGAAGATATGCAAATTCATGTGGAATTTGCATATCCTCTTTTTAATCTTCCCTGTAGTCTAGACGAGCCCTAAGTGTAACTGTGATCAGGTTATAGTCCCCATGAAAGGAAGTCCAGTGTGATGGATTTTTTTAAGGCAGCACCTGCCTTCTTTGTTCCAATGTTGACCTTTTAGTTTTTGTGTGTAGAATAACAAGCCCTCCATAAAGAGGAGAACTAAGCCTGTTTGCTGTCTATTGACATCTAGGAAAGTGTGGGCAATAAGTGGCCTGCGGGCTGCTAGACACTTCATTCACCTGTGTGTCCAGCTGCTCACAGCTCCTGTTGGCATTGGTTCACCTTTCCTGGCCAATGGGAGCTACGGGAAGTGGTGGCCCAGCTCATGCCACTTCCTGCAGCTCCCATTGGCTGGGAATGGTGAATTGTGGCCAATGAAAACTGTGAGCAGCCGTACCTGTGGATGCACAGATAAATAAAGTGTCTGGTAGCCTGCCAGGGCCTAACCCTTGTAAACCGCATCCGGCCAGTGGGTGGCTTATTGCTCCCCGCCGATCTAACAGCATCTAGGCTCTTATATCACCATAGTATCAGAACACCATATTCCAGAAATAATGAGCAATACTAATATTTTTCTCGTCCTTCACAGGAAGAAAGAATAAGTTACTTGATGAGATTTGCTGGCTTTTTTTGTGTCCATTATCATACAAGAGGAATGTACTAGCAGGAATAAAAACAAGACAAAAGGATGAATTTTACATTTAATTCTGGATGCAGTCAGATATTGGTCACTTATTTCTTTTTATTAGTAAGTTCTGGATTCACAGAAGTGGGGGGAGAGGGCTGAGCTGTACAAGCCTCTGTAGATGTGGTTTCTGGAGGCAGATGTACAATTGCCCATAATGTTCTTGGAGT
This sequence comes from Pelochelys cantorii, assembly GCA_032595735.1. Lineage (NCBI taxonomy): Eukaryota > Metazoa > Chordata > Testudines > Trionychidae > Pelochelys > Pelochelys cantorii. The sequence goes on from CM064339.1 coordinate 33,011,602, forward strand.
TTGGTCTGAGTGAAGGAACTAAATCATTTCAGTCCATTTCTATTAACCCTTGTAGCCTCTTGGAGGTGGGGAAGGAGTATTTGCTAATCAACAGCATCAAACGTGTCAGGGAAGTACAACAGGATGTGAGTGGATGTATTTCTCTCTCTGGATAAGAGGGGATCATCCATCTGGGCTATGGGTGCTGTCTGTGTAGCTTGTCTCACAGTGAAGCCTGTCTGACAAGCATCTGGAACACAGGAAGCTGACAGATGGCTTTGGAGGCTATTTTTTTGCTGTCTTCTCAATCCGCATGCTTAGAAAAGGGAAATCAGACATTAAGCGATAGTTTATAAAACTCTATCCTCATGCAATGGTTTCTTTAGTACTGGTCATCAGACTATTCTATGCTTTAAGATGGTTTGTAGTTACCTCTGAAATTAATTGAGTCTGTTAGTGGAAGCTCTAGGTGTTGTCTTTGCTCCCACGATGTAGAAAGACAGATATCAGAATCACAGCTGGCTCAGATTGCCCTCTTTCCTGCCAGGACTGCTGATCGTGTGAATGGGCTGAATTTCAAAAAGATGAGCATTGTGTTTCTGGTTCTTATTCTAGGCTTAGCTTATTGTTCCTTGTGGCCCATGAGGCTGTCTTGGATATGAGTGAACTTCCTGTGAAGTATGATGCTTCTCCACAGTAAGAGGCACCCAGTTTCTGGGAGTTTATTGGAACTCGTCTAAGTTTAGAGTCACGAGGCAGAAAAGTTTGGTGTGTTGTGACTTTGCTTCCTCTATGGCAGAGGAGGAGTCACATCTCTGAATCCATTTGTGGCTGTGATACAGGTCTACAGTTGCTTATGGGACTGAGGGGTTATGGCAAAGCCTTTTCTGTTAAATTTCTGTATAATTCCAAACAGTATGAACTTTTCAAATCACTCGAGCAGTGCCCCAGATGGTATGACATTCTGCTGCCTGGGAAGCTTTGAGAACTATTCCCTTTGCATAACTTTCTAGTTAACTGTTTCATTGTGCTCTGAATGGAAGAACACCAAAGCCAAAAACTGCACTGACATTTTGGAGTGTGTTTGTTTAACCTCCTAGTGCATGGGCTACCTTGATGGAAAATATTATTCTTCCATTTGCAAATCTGCAGTAATTAATTCCCTTGAAAGTAGCTCCTGCTTCACAGGGCCAGTTCACAAGACTGTTGACAGATCATAGTTTTGCATCATATGCTAACAAATTGATTGTTAAATTCCATAACTAATTGATTTATAGAGATGACTTAATTTCCATATCTCATTCATTTATTAACATATTCAGTGCAGTTTCTATTTGGATTACTTTATTTCTTCCAATGGTAGATTCAGTATATCACGTATGATCTGAATAACCATAGAGTTAGTGACATTTCATGTGTATGGGCTGTGTGCAGATATTTTCTCTGGGGGCATTAATAGAAAAAATATCCTTACTAAATCAGAGCACTTTTTACAGTCACCAAATTCTAGCTACTCATCAGCTTAGAGGGAGATTTTTTTTTTACAACCAGAGAACTGCTTGCCATGAAAACATTACATTGTTGGTTCTTCTTTGCTTGTGATAGTAAGAAACAGTGACATTGTACTATGTTGGAGCAGCTTCTATGCTGGTCCCAGTACATTCTTAAATGGTAATGGTAGAGTGTGTTAGCTCAGTTGGTGCAGTGTAAGTCACTAGCTGAAGACAGTTTAAGGAGACATAAGGGTAAAATGTTCAAAACTGTAGAAGGTTTCAGCTGTACGGTACTTACAGGAATGTCAAATAGGAGTCATACAGTTAGAGAGCTGCCTCACCATGTCAACACTAGGCATAACCGTAACAGAAAATCCTGCCTGCTGCTGACTTTTTTGTTGCTATTTACCTGTAACTTTGATGAAGAATAGTAGCACGCTGCTTTAAATGCAGAAGATTTATTTTACAGGGGTCAAAACCAAGGCTAATGCAGACCGCCTCAGTTTTTTAATAAACTGGTGAAATCAAGGTCATAGTCCTGCTATCCACTGAAACTATTTCAGTCATAAAGCAAGGCTTTAGTATCAGATGTGTGGTGTGACTTGCCATGTAGCCTGAAAATTCAGATACTGCACAATGAGTTGTTCAGTGATAAAAAGCACTGCACCTTGGAGACTAGAATCTGCCCTTGGTGGCTGCAATTCATGGTCGTATGAGGGCTGTTGCATGGCTAATATGAAATAAGTAGGTGATCACTGTTCACTTCTTATTGGCTAAGTGTCCACATCACACAAGAACTGCCATCACGATTGACACTAATTGGCCCCATGTTAGCAGTCTCACTAGAGAGACCAGTGACTTAATGGACGTAGATCTCAGTCCAAAAGGTGGCCCTTCCGGAACAGAAATGAGGCTCTGTAGCCATCTCTGCTGATGCTTCCCTCTGGATAAAGAGGACTTCATTTTCCAGGACTGTAAGTCTTGCATAATTTACAAACACTAAAGTTAACTAAAAACAAAATAATCTGCTATTAACCATTGAGCTAGAGGATTTGATTAAAGTGTTTCTATTTTTTTTATGATTTGTACATTTTTGTTCAGATGAAACTCATTCTTTTGATAGAATACTGCAGAGATTCATAATTTTTGGGACTCTCTTGAATCTTAATTACTTTTAGTTAAAAAATCTTTTAGTAAAAGATGTTATTTCAAAAATAAAAACCTCATTAAAAAGAGGCAGGAGTATTTCTCTCTCTTTTATAAAACCCAATTAAATGCCTTTACAATTAAAAATTCACAGTATTTTATAGTTTTATATTCAGGAATCCTGTTTTTAATTAATTGAGCTGACAGGTTTAGGTACCGGGTACATATTTTGCCTCTGGTAGTTATTGTATAATTAGCGTTAATGAAGGATATTAAAATGTGGTTAGGTAGAATACAGTCCAGGTTCATATGTAGGCTCATTCTGTCTTATTGTGTTCTTTTACTTCAGATTGCATTTTATGCAGCATTCACTTGCTTTATAAATTTAAAGACCAACTGAAAGTAACAATGAAGGATATTCTTTTTATTGTCATTGGTGTGTTGAGAATTCACAATGCAGTGTCTTGTCATAAAAAGTCATTGCCAAATACTACCTACAAAATGTGTATTAATATACCTTACAAATTTGCTTTTTATCTTTGAGGAAAATTGTCTTGTATCTAGGACACTAATTCATAAATTAAGTCATCAGATAAATTTGAAAAAATGAGATAATACATATTCACTGTGTAAGCAGAAACCAAATTAAGCCCTGTCCCTTGATTTTTATATGCTGAAGATCTGCAAAAATTAATGAAAGTTGGTTAATGGTGTAACTGTGATAAATGTATACTAGGCTAACCCTTGCCCCTTGTCCCCAGCAGGTGCATAGCACTGGAAAGGAAGCGTGTATGTGGAGATTTTTTACAGGCTGTCCACTGCTTAAAATAGAGATTTGGGGCACCTGACAAGGTAGAGACATGGGTGTGGCCAGTGAATCCCTGTTTTGACAGCTACAAGGCCAGTAGCCTTTCTAAGGGAAGCACAGTAAGCACGGTCAGCACTATGTGCTATGAGTTGGAGTAGTGGTGCTCCTGAGCAGTTTTGTGGGTGCTCTGCATTCTGGGGAGGGGAGCCCTTCACTCGGACATGTTGGAACTCCACTGTGTTATGTCAGCTAGTGACAGGGTTTGATTCACTATCAGTAATTCCAAACCATTAAAAGTGCCTTATGTAAATCAAACCTGTAATTATGAAAGAACTGCATGTGGATCAATAATTATTAATTCTTAAGTGCTCAGTGTTTCCTGTTAAGTTTTTATTTGTACATTTCAATGGATTTCTTGCATATCTGTTTTGTGATCTGCTTTCCTGTCTTTCAATTAGTCTGGATGTGTTTGCACATCTGAGGGCAGGCAGCATTTGCCTTATAATATTTCAAGACGAGGGAAGTTTGAGCCAATAGCAGATACACAGTGGTGCCATATCATGGATTCCACTGATTACACACTGCAAAACAGTTCTAAATCAGTATTATATTGCTGTCTAAAAAGACATGTATCTATCTTGTCCACAAATGCATACTTACAGAAGCTTAACATAAACTTTGAGGCAATACTGAATCATCTGAGATGAGATGCGATGTGTTCTCTGAAGGTTTGTGAATTCGTATTCTTTTTGTCAGGCACAACTTGCTGCGACTCTTGTTTTTTGAGAGTGCAAAATAAACTGAGGAGCAACATGAATACTGGCAATGCATCTGAGTGTTGTGCAATTGCATTTCATGTGTGGAGCAAGTTATGCCAGGGTTACTCCTCCTTTGTTCCTCCATCCATTCTTACTGTATGGAGTGGGATTGCACAGGAGAAACACGGAACAGACTTTGACTCAGGATGCTGGTACAGATGCAGAAAGCCACATTTTAAAAAATGCATTTTTCTTTTTGCATACACCATATGCAAGGGTAAATTGTGGGAGCATATTGTAGCAGGCAGTTTGCACCTGTCAAAAGAAAGCAGAAGCTCTGTCTGTCATAAAATGTACTTCATAAAGCTTATGCATGTTTCAATATCTCCTAATTATAAAAATACGGGACAGTTGACTTCAGAGCAGACATCGTTATGTTACTACTTCAGAACTGTGCCATAGTGAATTGTTGTATTTTCTGTACAATTTCCTTTTCACCTGAGTTTCTAGTTGAAATTTAGGTATATTTATCTAATCTCCTTGATGATAACATTCTTGGCATTGTCATACTTAACTGATATCTGTCACCCCTTTTTCTAATTTCCCAAAAGTCTTTTGGATAATTAGGCTGTTAACATATCGAAGATGGGATTTTCAGCAGTGCTTAAAATGTATTTAGTGCCTAATTCCCATAGGCTTCTTTAGAAATGCCAGATGTAATTTTTTACATTTCTCATGCTCATGTTGTCTCTGTAGACCCCAAGTCTGCTGCAGCCTTGGAACCATCTAGAAAAGTGGCGATGGTTGGCTTCTTGTGCATTTGTCCTCTTATAGTACATAAGGGAGCATGGCACACAACCATCCATTAGCAGGCTGTGGGTACATGAAACAGAAGACAAACCAACCATTCTTCTGGTTTTCTATACTTGTACTTTGTTCTGTTTTGAATTACACCTTTTTGCATTGATTAGCGGTTTGTAAAATTAGAGCTTGACTTTGCCTATTTGGCAGTTAAATACATGACATGGCTGCCACAGATAAAAAGCTGGGTTTTAACAGGTGCCAGGTGATCAGTATATAAATGTCCATAATGTCCCTGCATGAAGGTGACGTGCATGGAGATTGCTCAGCTTATGTAATCTTTACTTCTTGGGCACATCAAGACCAAGACTGTAGGGTAGAATTCCTATGGTTAGGAATTACGTCGTGCAGATTCTGCCTGTCAAATTTGAGGATGTTCCCTACTTTGGAGATTTAATGACATCTGGAGGAGAATATCTGGAGGGTCTGTCTAATCTATCTATGCATGTCAGCCATTCACCCAGAGTCCACTACTTTTCTTACCATTCCATACCTTTTGTGTTGATGGTGAACCAGGAGATGCAAAGTATTTGAACTCCAGTTCACTTACCTTTGTTTTGTTTCTTGCTTGGTTTGTTTTTCCAGTGGAAATTATAAGTGATAAGAAGGTGGCATAAATCACAACCACAGCACATTTAATTATATCTAATTCTTTATACTTTATTTACTTGATTTGATTTTTTCATGTCACTGTATCTTGTTGATTCTTCAGGCCACTCCATGTGCTGATCTGCAATGCTGCTGTTTTTGCTGCTCCCTGGTCCTTGACAGAAGATGATCTGGAGGCCACCTTCCAGGTGAATCACTTGGGGCATTTTTATCTTGTCCAACTTCTTGAAGACACTCTCCGCCGCTCATCTCCAGCAAGAATTGTGATGGTTTCATCAGAATCACACAGGTTGGTTAAAATTACAATATGTTCTCGATTTAGCTCTGATCGTCCTTTTCTGCAGTCCTTGGAACGAAACCACCAAACTGGAAATAACACACTTTAAAATAAAAAGACTAACCCTAGTACCTACTCAGGCTCGAGCAATCCTTTTTTGAACTCAGTAGGATTATTCACATACAGGATCTGTCCTGAGATTCTATGAGCATACGAGTTTCATAATACTGCATATGCCGGTCTTGGTCACTCTTTGTGTGAATGCAGATTTTTCACCGCACTTCAGGCCACTCATTGATTTTGCTAGGAGATGGAATAATAATTGATTAAATCTGAATGGCATGACCTTTATTGATTTGTCATTCAACAACTTCAACATCTTACCAAGAAGCATGTGCAGTTATTTTAGCAGGAGAAACAATGCAATTAAAGACTGCTAGATGAAATCCAATTGTTTTATAATGAGAAATTAGGGAATTCAATGCAGACATTAGTTGTATAATTGTAGGAAGGGAAGTTTGTTAGTTAGTTTATATTAGAAATTGGCTGTGCCTCTTTTGGTTAAATTTTCAATTAAGATATCAGGTGGCACTTCTCTCCTATTACCTTTAGGAGTACAATTTGGCAAAAAGCAGAATGTGAAATTTTACCTTATTTTAGACATGTTTCCCATGATTTTAGAATGTTTTTAATAACTGAAGAGAAGGGAGTTTTAAAAACGACAAAACAATTACTATCCAAACTAGATTATGGTAGTTAAGCATTTAAAAGTAGTCAGGCATTTCTACAGGCAGCGTTGCAATACCTATCTGATTTACATGCCTAAATCTCTCTTTCAACAGTGATTTAGGCAATAAGGAGTCTAACTTGCATCTACTGTCAATGGGATTTTGGTGCAGCTTGGCCTAAATACTTTTAAAAATCTGGGCCTCGGAGCCCAATTCTGAATTCTGTCTGTATCCAGAGCACGTACTGGCTTCAAATTTAGTTCAGAATGTTCAGGGATTAGGCCCATCATGGCTTGCTTTAACAACGTTATTGTTGATTTCTAATTCACTTTTTTAGTTGATGTGCAAGAGATTTAGCAAAGCTAGAGGAGAAAATGTGCAACTGCTTTTATTATTTATTTGTGCATGCATGCATGCAATGTTTTAAGAGACCCAGAATGAAGCTTATATTTTTAATCACGTTTCCATAGAATGTAACCCTTGAGACCTGGTAGAGAGAGACCAGCCAAGGGTCAGGCTGAAATCTTTATCACTTCCAAACAGAGGGGCTTATGGTGTAAATGACACACTGAAGATAGATTTACTTTTACCATTTTAAATTTATGATGGCTGAAATGAAAGGAAGCAAGAGAAAATGCCAGTAATAATCCTCCCTAGTGTTAAAAGACATGAAACATCTAGTAATTAGGTGGGAACAAAATCTGGACATCCTTATCTTTGCAAATCACACCAGGTTTGTGAAAGCAAGTAGCGGAGTCCTGTTAGGAGTGAGGGAAGCTAGTATGGGGGGCAGGCAATATAGCTCTGGAAATAAATCTGCCAGTTCGAATCACTTGCCAGATGTGGAGGGCACAATGGGATATGTATAAATGAGCTGTTATTTAATGGGAGATTATGTTGAATTGTCAGCTGCTTGTTTCCCTTTTTAAACATGTATCTCAAATAGTATTTTAAATTATGTCTTTGGGTTTTTCCCCTTACGTGCCATGTGGAACTAGAGCTTTATCTTTGTTTTGAAAAATAAGATATTTTAACATGCATATTGCTAACTGAATGAGCTCTAGCTAAGTTTTATGAAAACCTATAAAAATAAGTCATGATGCATGTTGGAATATAATTACCAATCCAACATATTGCTTTTCTATTTTGGGGATTCGTTTCTTGTATCTTAAAATCATATTTAAACATTTAAAATAATCATTATATGGCTGCTTTTTCTAGCTGTTCGGTGACAATAAGCTGATACAGGGAGGCATTTTACAGAGTAGGTCTTAATACTGATAGTGCTTTCCAACTTATTTGGGAACTCTGATCCTTAAACCGTGTTGTAAAACAGAAGTGTGGGTATCTAATTACTTCCATAAACCTTGGCTGAATCTTTTTGTTGGAGTCAAGACTCCCTGTTAGGGGGAAAATAAAGTCCTGTTTGCAGAAATTACTATGCTAGACAGCTCTGAGGCAAAACATTTATTTGCCTCTCTAGTTCTATTTTGTTTACTTATCTGGATTAAACTCAATTCATTTGCACTGAAGTAATCTTATGAGTAGTTTAAGCACATCATGCTAAACTAATAATAATAAATAAGTTGACTTTTCTTCTGTCTTTATTTCCATGTAATTAATTGATTGTCCACCAAAATGAATGGGGTTGCTGACGTAAGACTGACTCAAAGGATTGGGCTGAGAATGCGTCGCTACATTACCATTGTGTTGATGAGAGACACAGAACACTGTATTTGTATAGTATTCATGTGTGGTTTAGATAGTTACTAAGGACTTGAGTAGCAGAGTCTGCACCCTTATTCGTGTTGAGTAGTAATTTATTCCCGGAATAGTCCCACTGGTTTCAGAATTGCACCCTAAATAAATGTGAAAATTATGAAAGACTGAAAATCAATATGAAGGACTGATCCTGAAAGAAACAAAGCATTGTCAGCACCTATTGACTTTGGAACCCTGTAGGCTCTTTATCTGTATATTTTACTGTTTTTGCCTAGACATAAATTAAAACAAAACACACACATACAAACATATCAGTTGCTTAATTTGGGGCATATAATGCAAAATCAAGAAAGGCATTTTAATTTTTTTTATAATGTGTGCCACAATTATGTTTGTCCCTCATTTCCCCAGCTGTTTCTGAAAACTCTACATATTGAAGTATTTTTGATAATTGTTTATATTTTATTTTATTTTTAAGCAGCACTCCTAAGTGGAGCATAGTTTTGCAACTTGCAATGATATTTATTCTTCAGCACTAATGCTTACTGGTAATTTATTAAACCAAAAAATATAAGGATAGAAAGATTACTATCTAGAAAATAACTTTTTTCATGTAAATGGCTTTAGTACATTCACTACTTTGTTATTATTAAAAAAGAAAGAAAGAAACAAACAGCTGGTGTTTAATGACTCTGTCAGCTCCAATTAAAAAACATCAACTAGTTACTTTGATTTGTGTTCAGCCATGCCAGGGGTATACTTAAAAACATTACAGTCTGCCAGAACTCATTTTGGCTTTGTTTACATTTATCTTTAAACATATAAGACTATTGATGGCAAGTTACCAAGGTTATAACCACTTTATAATCATTAATTTTTAATCTAAAAAGAGCCTAAGAGGCAGCAAGAGTCATCTGTAGTTACTTGGACCCTTAAACTAAAATAAGCAGTACTGGAACATTATATTAAAATAATCTAGGAAAATGGTTAAGAATGAATATTGTATTACTCTTCTTGGAAAAGCAGAAATCTTTTATTCTAAATTAAATGTATATTAATTGTATGAGTCTTCAAAAACATAACTAAAAAACTGTTTTGTTCCTTGTGTAGTTCTGATAGTATAAATTGTGGGTTTTAAATAATAAATAAAAGCCTTTCTGTTAACTTATTTTTATTTTACTAAATTCATTCTATCTTTTGCTTCTGATGTGAATTTAGTTAATAATTTTACTCCTATATAACATGAAGTTATTTTTGAGGACCACAAGTAATTTCTTTTAGATTTTAAGTAACTGCTAAGTAGTTGTGTGTTGGTTGCAGTCCAAACTCTGCTGTCATCTGCAGCAGAACAACTTTTGTGACTTCCAAGGAGTTGTTCTGTTTTAAGCGAGAGCAGAATTTGGACGAGAATGGCTTAAGCATGTGTACTGTTTTTTAGATTTTCAGAAATTAAAGATTCCTCAGGAAAACTTGACTTCAGCCTGCTTTCTCCATCTAAGAAAGAGTTCTGGGCTATGGTGGCCTACAACCGTTCCAAGCTTTGCAATATATTGTTCTCCAATGAGCTAAACCGCCACCTTTCTCCCCATGGGGTGACATCTAATGCAGTGCATCCTGGAAATATGATATACTCATCCATTCATCGCAACTGGTGGGTGTATACCCTGCTGTTTACCTTGGCTCGGCCTTTCACCAAATCCATGGTAAGTGAATGCCTTGCAGCACTTTACACATCTAACATTTTTAAATCATGGGAGAGAAGTTATAAAAATCCAGATGTACATATTTGCTTTAACCTTTTGCCTCTTATAAATGCAAGCATGGTTTTAATGGCAATCATGTTGTCAAACCTGTGAGCTCTAGTAAAGGGTCTTAACACCGTTTCAGATGAACTTTGTCAATCTAAACTAATATGTAGAATGTTGGAATGCCTGCTTTACGTTGCCCTGGTAACAGATAGCTGCACATACTAGGAGTAGAATGCTTTGGGGGTAGTGATGTTTAAGTGTATACTAGGTACATTTGGTATGTAAATAGGTGGCTATGTAGGTGCTGTGATTAGAGAATCTTGTTAGTAGCATTGTTGATGGCTGAGGAAAAGCATTTTTAGTGTATATTCTTCTTTTTCTGAGGCTTAGAAGTTCCTGTTGATTATCATTTTCCTTATCATTATTTTTAGTCCAAAGGCAGTGGTTTCTTTGTTGGTGGTTGGGGAGTTTAACCGGAAAGGGGGTGTGTGCATATGTGTGTGTGTTGGTGGTTATTTGGTATGTTGACTAATATATCCTGTCTCGCATATAAATTATATATGTGTTATATTATCCTCACCTGTGTGTATGTGTGCAACCTTAACCACAAATATTGTAACAGCGATTTAGCCTGAACTGGACGATACCATAATATTGTTCACTTACACTAAATATCCCATAACACCTTTCACTTGCTGAAGTAAGCATTTGGCAGAACTAGATAGGAAATCTGTCAAAACCAAGATACATTTACTCTGTGTCTTAATACATGCCAGGGAAGTACCTTCACGGATCAGTACCTGGAATTCTAGTATTGAAAACAAAGATAAGGAAGGATCAGAACAACACGCTAGGGAACTGGAACAAACGGATGGTTGGATTTCAGTCCATGTAAAGAAATGTGTAACTTGTAAAATATAATACCAGCTGAAATGTGTAACTTGGGGAGCTCGCTTGTGTAAGGTGAATGTCACCTCACTGCACAGGGCTGCTCTTCGTACATTTATATCATATAGAACCTTTTTCCTGTACCATAGTAATAAACCTATCAGACATTGGTTATTTAGTCTCTTAAGTATATTTCATACTGAACCAAAGTGCAGTCAAAAAATTGACTATACAATTTATCAACAGGTAGAATTGCACAAGGCCATTTTTAAAATATCTGAGCATGGAAGATATACTGACTGTTAAGATGTTTTCAAATACTACTTTTTATACTGGTATAACCCCCCAACCCCAAAACTTGCCTGAATTTTAAAAGTTAAAACATACCGCTCAGTGGAGGGAAGCCCCTTGGATTCTCCAGAAGAAATTCGTAGAGACATAAAGTTCTAAGTACCCCAAAACTGTGTTTCATGCATGGAGTGTGTCTGGAGGGTTGCCATTTGAGGAGCTAGATAGCCAATATTGTTGACTTCAGGTTCATCCTACCTCCTAAAGTCATGGATGTATCGTAGAGAACAGTTTCTGCAGCTTTTTTATTTAAAAATTTAAAATGCTAATTAGGTTATTTTGGCTATTATTTTATTTTTGTGTCACTTCTTTTGATGATAGTCTCATATGATGGTATTTGTTTATGACTCATGTGTGAAAGAGAATAAGAGATCAAGATTGACTAGGCAATCATCCCTAAACCAAGCCATATTGCTTCGGTCAGTTCTTTGAGTTTCTTTTAATCAATTGAGGCTGTACAGGTACTGTTGTGATGGTCCTGGGTGAAGGCAGATCCATTATTACAACTCATAGTGTGACAAATCCTGTCCTAAACTTCATGGGTGCAACTACTCCCAAAGTTAGGATCAGGAGCCTAGAGACCCACAGATGATGTGCATCCTTTTCATGATGTGCAGCCCAGCTATTCTGTACTCTCACTTCATCCATAGACAGGGATTTTTTTTGTTCTTGTAGGAGTACTGTACCTATGAGCATGCTTTACTCCTTACCACATTGAGAGTTTGTATGGGTTGGACCTCTCTAGTCCGGCACACTCGCAACCTGACCAGTGTTGAACCGCAGGAGGTCAATACAGTCGAGAAGCATTACCAACACTCCCACTGCTTACTGGGCTCTTAGAAGACATTTAAGGGTAAATTAGAGCCAAATCACAGCACAGAACCCTGAGAGCCAGGACTGGTGGCTGTAAACAAATTTTATGGGACCATGTGACACTTAGTAACACCTATGATCAGTGTTCCCACTAAGATTTTCCATCCTTGGGTGGGTTGAATTTTCTTTTGAGCAGGTTGAAATTTCTTATGTGCAACAACAGTATTGAAATAGTGTGCATGTGCACCCACCAGTATAAACAAAAAACGTAGATATAAATATATATTTTAAATAGTCCATAAGTGTGGAAGAAAATATATTAAAACTAGGGATAATTAACTAGGATCAATGTTTATGTTTATTTAATACTAAATCAAATAAAAAAGAAAATTCACACTATCCTTGGCTGAAGAAGTGGGTTGTGCCCACGAAAGCTTATGATACTATTTATATATATTTGTTAGTCTAAGGTGGTATAAGACCGTTGTCTTTTAAGATTTTTAGTTACATACTAACACAGCTACCCCTCTGAGACCTTGGAGTACATGTATCATCATTTTTTCTAACAGGCAGATGAATGTTTCAAAGATCTTGCACATAAGATTTCATCTTACAAAACCGTTAGCATCACACCTAGTACTTGCTACTTCTGACTCATAAGAACCAGAACTCTACCACATCGCATAGATCTGGCCTTAATGCAATGCAGTTTACCATTTATTAATTAGTAACACAGGATTTTAAAAAAACCCATTAAGATCAGAGATTTCGATAACTGCAACATTCAAAAAAATATGCTAAGAGAATATTTTTCTTTCTTATCTTAAGCCATTAACACAGGGTTTTGGGGGGCTACTTGAAGAATTTAAGTGGTCAAAGGCTGCACTCTTCCATTATATTAATGGAGGAGATGCAGGGCTTTGGGATGGAGTTTGGGTGCAGAAGGGAGCTTAGGGTAAGGGATTTGGGTGTGGGATCTGGGAGGGAGTTTGGGTTTGCATGACCTGGGACAATGGACTGGGGTGAGGAGGGGGTGCAGGCTCTGGGAGGGGAGTGTGACCTAGAGATGCAAGGGTTTGGGTTGTGACCTGGCACAGGGGATTGGGGATTCCTTAGCCAAGGTCCCTGCCTTCCAGCCCCTGTAGTGCTCAGGGGAGCTACAGGAGCCATGTTTAGTGCTCTGAACTGAATGCTGTAAGCCCGGGGGATGAGGTATGAGGGGCACTTTACATGCTCTCTGTCCTGTAAACAGGCAGCTGCTATTGGCTGAAACTGGCCAATGGGAGCTACTGGGAGCCAGGGACAGCATGAAAAGCCTGTCTCCCCTCCCTCCAGGCTCTCAGTGTTCAGAAACACACACGACCGAGCAGGTGTGGGGAAGGCAGGGAGCCGGCTGAGGCTCTCGCAGCCGGATCTGGCCCACAGATCGTCTTTTGCCCAGCCCTGGAGTAAAGGCTGAAGCCTGCTTCTTCATTTATAGCAGGCAGCAGCAACAATTACTGCTGCTTCTGCTTCTCCAAGAGGGCAGTTGCCCTGCCCCTCTCCATCCCCAGCCAATCAGCTGAGCTCCCTGCCTGTGTGGGGAGCTCTGAACCTCTGCGCAAGGCTCAGAAAAGGGCTGTGCACCTGCACGGGCATGCAGCTTACAGGGAACCTTGCCCGTGATAAGTGGACATCATGCCAAGCCATGGATGTTGCTAGACCAGAAAGTTCCAGACTAGAGAGGTTCAAGTTGTATTACGACTGCCCAACCTACTTCTGTCAGCTGGAATAGCTTTTTGGAGCAGCTCCACTTTGACTCCATGGTTTGGATGCAGGAATCTCCTTGCCATTCTTGTTGCAGATATCTCCAGAGACTAGGCTAGTGTTTTGGCAAGGGTGCTGGATTTATCTCAGACTTTGAGGCTGCAGCTACCATGGGCACAGACCATATATTCATGGTGTGTGGCATGTGTTTGTTGAGCACAGTGAGGCCCTGATCCTGACGAGCCTCTTGGTGCTATTACAATAGAAATAGTTAATAATAATGAAACTTTTCATTTTCTCTCACAAAACCAAGGTTGAGTAGAGAATGGTGTAGACTAATTTAAATCAAGGCGGTTTAAATCACCAAAAAATCGTTGATTCGAATCAAGCTTCCCATTGATATTATTAACATTTTTTTCAAACAATGGTGCAAATCTGATATCTAAAACATGTTAATTTACAGCTCAGTACAACGTTTTACAAGAGCTAAGAGGGTATACTTTGTGTAATTTTTTTAGATAACTGGATTTTGGTTAATTTAGGAGCTAATACATAATACTCCTTATGAGATGCTGCAGCAGCAGTACATTAGGAAATGTAAGAACTAAATCACACACATAGACACAACAGCACTTATATTTTATTAAACTTAATCTTAAATGTTACATAAATGTTTGACATTTGCAATTGCAGCAGTCTCCTGAATTGCCGGCTGATGGCGATCCTTAAACTCTTAAAAAAAAAAAAAAATTCACATATTATTAACTTTAACCAACAAGTCCTTAGAACACTATGGCTGCGTCTACACTGCACCTGTAGCTCAAAATAAGCTACACAATTTGAGTTTATTTCAAGTTAATTTCAAAATAGCTTATTTCTAAACAGCGCCAAATTTCGAAATAGTGCTATTCCGAAACATCCCTTACTCCTTGTGGAATGAGGTTTACAGGGACGTCGGAATAGCGAGCCCTTTATATCTCGAAATAGTGGGCTTGCTCAAAAGACTATTTGGGATACCCGAAGTATCCCAAAACAGTGTCACAGTGTAGACGTACCCTAAATGTACAGTGTCCTTAAAACTTCTATAGCTACCTCTCATCTTCCCCACTTCCACCATTATTTTGACGCAGATCTGATTCTAAGTTACCAAAAAAGCTAAGTCTGACCGTGCTTAGAGTGCAATTAATTTTGGAGTATAGGATGGGCATCCTTTGAGAAATCTGAGTTCTGCTGAAGTAAAATAGGGAGTAGACTTATGGTATCACCATTATGGTCTGCCACCATGATGTTTCCAAATAAGAGGCAAGTATTATACAATCTAAAATAAGAAAATGACACTTAGTGGCAACTGGCAACTCTAGATTTCTCTTACTGCATCTTTCTGTACTGTATACTCAGGAGATAGAGGCTATACCTAGATAACTAATTAAACAAGCCTAGAAATTAGCTAAGCTAAACTTTTCTGTCTAGCAATATCCAGCATAGCAAACAGCTTGGGAATTTGCTTATTAAATCACACTTATACTGAAAGGCAGGGACAGAGAAAGAGAGAGTCTTGAAGAATGAAAAAATAAATTTAAACAAGACATTTAGTATTTTGAGTTTTCAAAAACATTAAAAAATCAAATTTTAAATTTATTTTTAATTTTTTTAAATAATTGATTTTTATCTAGCCTGTGTAGAACATAATGCAGGGATCAAAGGTCGAACTTTTTGGAAAACTAGTCTTAGAAAAATGATTTAGAGGAAACTATTTAAATTTTCATTTCTAGTGTTTCCCTAATAATGCATTTCTCCAATTTGCTAAACTGGTTATTGCTAGTTACTGAGAACAGTCATTTTAATTTTTTCATATTTATTTTTGAGATAATTTCCTAATGGCATTTTTAAATCATCAACTTAAATTACTGTTGTTATAAATTATATCTACTTATTAGCTGGTAAAATATTTCATTTTGATTCCAAATGACGAACAAAGGTATATCTTGTGTGCTTTAAAAATATTTTATAGTGGTTAAATTAATAAAAGTGGTGTTGCTCCAATCTGAATGTGAGTGTGTATGTGTCTTTCAGAGATTAATGTTGCTGCATACGGTATATCTCCATTCTTAGGAGAGGTCATGCGGCCTCTAGCATGTGGCAATGAGAATACTCTGCATGACAGAATTTAGTACTCGGAAACATTGCCTATAGGCCTCTAGTTTTAGCTGATTCCATGAAGCATTGAAGAGAAATGTTCTAGTATAAACCTTTTTTCTCAATTTGCTGTTACTTGCTGTGACTACAGTGACTTTAGTTACAGTAATTAGGCCACTCTTCATGGAGTCAGGCTATTTTAAATGCCTGTTTTAAGGAATAGTTGTTGGAGGTGTCTAACTATACTACTGGATATTCTTAAGTAACTTTCATAAACTTAATTTCTCTTTGAAATATTAGACTTTTACAAAATGTGATTGTTGCAATAAAGGGATTATTATGCTGAAAGTAATGCAACTCCACCTCATTCAAACCTCTTTTATGTCTGTCTACTGTGGCATCGTGTGTGATATTCTGTATCCGTGCTGGTCATAGTGAACCCTTCTGGTAATTCACAGGAAGTTTGCAAGTGTTCTGCTGCTGAACCTTGTTAATATGGTGGTTCCAAATGATGTTTTTACCATTTAGACTAGTGGATATTTAACTTGGATTCTTTTGCTCCTGACATTTACTTATCTAAAATCAAAATATATCAAAATTAGGTTCAACAGATGTCTCCCCCCCCTTTTTTTTTGGTGGCAGATGGTAATATCAACAGCAGCTCTCTTCTATTTTATTTACTGCTTCTCTTGTTGCAGCAAACAGAGACTAGGTCCCTATTTTACTTAACATTGTACAATTAAGGGTATGTCTTGCCTTGAAGAGTTTATCATCTACTTCAAGGCAAACTGCAATAGGTAGATGTTACAAACAAATTAAATACTGGCAAAGGGATTCTGAAGGTAATAGTGGTAGGAAATACATAGTCATATAGCCTAGATATGTGCCCTGTTGACTTCATTTATGTCTTTAAAAATAGTTATAAAACAAACAGATACACAGGATTATTGAGTTGACCTTAAAATGGCATGGCTAAATAGTCTCTCGCATTTTTAATTAATGTAAATCTGTCATTCAAAATGCCTTCTCCCTTTTTTCTAGACACTTATACAATTAAAATTCAATAAATTCATCATAAGATTTAAACGTTGCTACAGAATACATTAACTAGTGTCACCACATATGATCTTGTAAGTAAGTGTACAGTTGCATATAAAAATAGAAGCAGTTCTATTATCTCACACTTGCTATAGTCTTACATAGAACCAGATATTTTTGTTGGCAAGTAATAGAAAAGAAAGAATATCATGTGTTAGCGTTGCAAGAGCTTAACAGATGTTTCAGTGAGCTACATTTTCAAATCCTTTTACATGAAAAAAGGGCTCAAATTTGTAGAAGTTCTGAGACGATTGGGTTACATTTCCTGTTGCAATGCAAAGCCAGCCATTGTAGTAGAGTTTTAACAGATGTGCTACTCCCTTTTTAATGGATGGGAAGAAAACACTGGTCTGTTGCAGAGTTATAAATTATAGTTTAGAAACGCTAGACAAGATGTCAATGTCTTAATCTCAGCTAGCCATAGCAGGATAATTCTGCCCTTGCATAACTTGCCACACAGAGATTTATCATTTCAGAATGTTTAAATTTCTAAGAGATTACAGCCTATGTGTTTTCTTGGAAAATATGAATATCTTAGAATAGGGATTTCACTATTAAATCTGGAGAAATCTAAGGAGTGAACTTTAGCTAGAACCACACCTAGATCTAGACAGTGCTTGGTCTTGCCGTGAGGGCAGGGGACTGGACTCGATGACCTCTCAAGGTCCCTCCCAGTTCTAGTGTCCTATGATTCTATGATTCTAAAACCTTCAGAACATCAGATGTGTAGCTGAGGCATCAGGTGCTTTAGTTTTATGTATGTCACTGTCTCCTGGCTCTCATTCAGATACTAAACATTTAGTTTATTAAATAATTTGTACAAAGAATGTAAAACTTCTATTTGTATTGTTTAGTTGGCACTTTTGCCTCAAGCTAAAAGTCTCTGGGTTCAGATGTAAAATAATTATTTGAACCTATATCTAAAGCTAATGCTATAATGGCGTTCTGGGCATTAGAGGGTTCTACGCCCTTCGGGCATGCCTATAGTGCAGTGTAAGCTCAAGGTTTGGACTCAAGCCTTGCCCCTTGTTCGGTCTACACACAAATCAGGTTCCAAGCCAGAATGAAATTGGGACCCAAGGTTTAAGTCCTATTGCTTTGTTGAGTAGATGCAGCCCCACTAGACTCCTACTCTAGCAGTCTGACAAAGGTATTCCACATTTCCATGAGCTGACATTTTGCCTGTTGAAAGTTACATTTTCTTACACTGCACCATGAACAAAGGCTTAGAGCAGCCACATTTGGAAGGGCTCTGAGAAGTCTGGAGTATAGGTGGTTGGACTTGGGCCACATAATGCAGTGTAGACCTAGAATTCAACAGTTGTTAACCTGTGGTTACAAATGAGTGTAGATGCTCAGACCATAGGTTAACAAATCCATAGTTTGCTAATTCAAGCACTACTAATCCTGGGCTTACATTGGAATGTAGACATACCGTTAGTGATGCCATGTTTTCTCCTAAGGCAAGCCAGGATCCACTTCTACATGCTTTTGATAGAACAGCTCCCCCAAAAAACAATTCTTAATGTTTCCATGGTTTCTATTAAATCATCTGGGATAATATTTATTGTCAACATTCCGTCTTAAAATAAACAGATTTTAGTGTTTAAAAGTTTATACAGCTGTTGTTGATTTCATGCTGGCAACCATGAATTACTGAACAATAAGGCCCAAATTCTGCCCTAAAGACAAGACATTGTGTGAGGGAGTATATGTTAAGTTAGTATAGGTCATGATTGAAAAGTATTTTGAAGTGTCTCAAGTATGAGGAACAGTAAGTAATTCCCTTTGAAAAGAACACCCTGCCTTAGAGTCTGACCTTAGCATTAATTCCTGCTGAGTCCTTAATTTGAGAGGATGATGTTGGAGGAGGAAGAGAGCAAAGCAGGGGTGAGGGATTAGCGCTGATGGAAAGCTGCAGAGTGTTTTGCTCCTTTTGAAGAGAACACCTAGGAGTCTGTATATTTCATATACAAAGCCTTTATTGTTGACATATTTGCATAAAATGTAAACTAAATGTTGAACTGCAGACTCCAGCTCAGTGGCTGCCAGTGGAGTGGTGGCTGTATCTCCACTCACAGGGTGATTTTTGTCCACTTGTAACCCTTAGTAAATGCAAATGCATTTGTTGACGTGCATAACAGTAATAGCTACCCAGCACACAGGACTGAGGAAATCTCTAGAATTCAAACTATGGAGGGGGAGGAAAGAAGGCTAGTGCTCGAGAGTGTTTTGATCCAAGAGTTTTAGAATGAGGAAGGAGGCAAGGATCAGAGGTGGATCATTTTTCAAGCATAGATATTTCTCCATTTAAAATTTCTGGACACTGCTAATGGACCAAAGTACAATTTAATTGGAAGAAAAGTACATGTATTTGACTTATTTTTTGTAATATGCAGTAGTAATACTGAAAAGTTAGAGTTTAAACATCCGTGCATTGGCTGCTGACTTTAATGGGAAAGGAGTTGCTTTGCTGGCCTGGTTTTTATTTGTTTGTTTGTTTGTTTACAAACAAACAAATAAATAAATAAAACAAGATGGCATGGTCTGTGCAATATTCTCAGACATCGACAGCCTGGAACAAGTTAAAATTTGAAGTGGCAGTTTTCAAATAATATGTAATACCTGTTAAAGGTATACCTAGGTGTTTGCGAATTAAGTACCTACATGTCTGAACATTCAGTTGTTCTACTCTTGTCCATTAAAATAAGAGTGAGACACAATATACAGAAGCAAATGCTCTCCCTGCCCTATAAGAATGGAGAGCCTCAGTAGAAACAGAGCCAGTTGAGTTCCACTGCCCATGGGAGCAGGGATAGATTCCAGAAGCCTGCCTGTGTGCCATGCAACCCAGCTCTGCAGCGGTCTAACTAGGTCTGCTCTAACTATGCGGGCTACTTCTCTCAGTGCTGAACAGTCTAGTGGTCCCGTCATTTCTGTCTATAAGGGAAAACATGGCAACCATGAGAGCAACTCATGTCTCTTCTGTAAAGAAGCTCTGCTGCTGTTGGATTTCCTTACGGAGATGTTTCCTTTTGCCCTCTTCCCTCCAAGACGTGGGGGGAACTCTGAAGTGCACAGCCCAGCCTCTTGGGCTTTGAGCTGGGGGAAGCAGTTGGCCCATAATGATTATAGTGTAAATTATTAGAGTATAACTTGAAACTGAGTAGCTTTTTTTTTGGGGGGGGGGTCCACCTTAGAAAAGCCTCTTTGTATGAAACAGCACATTTGTGGAATGTCTTTGTGCACTTCAGTAACTTTTCATAATGAGGTTTAAATTTCCCACAAATGCACATGTTGGAACTTCACATCCAGCCCAACAGCCTGCCTGCTCATCTGTTGCCTCCTCTTAATTTGAGATTT
This sequence comes from Pelochelys cantorii, assembly GCA_032595735.1. Classification (NCBI taxonomy): domain Eukaryota; kingdom Metazoa; phylum Chordata; order Testudines; family Trionychidae; genus Pelochelys; species Pelochelys cantorii. The sequence goes on from CM064339.1 coordinate 33,032,123, forward strand.
GTAGATGATTGTCCTCTGAGCTGTTAATCAGAACAAAGGAATATTGATCTAGTGTTTTCTTTCCTTACTTCAGCTTTTTAAATCCCCCAGAAACAAAGCACCAGACCCCCACCCCTAAATAAAAAGCTTTGTGGCTTTAAGGTATATTATAAATGAAATAATGAGCATTTAACAAAAACTTTTAAAATGATCCTGGTTATTTGCATCTTCTCATATAATTTATCTGTAACTTCTTTCTTGCCTGACATTCCCAGACTCCATTTCTTTTCTCTATTTGCTTGATAATTTACTTGTTTTGTAGTTTTAATATTTTCTTTGGGACTTCACACCCTTCACGATTTCATCTCCTTCTTTTGTTCTTCATTTTTTTATCTGCTGCTCATCTCTATCCCCATACCTAGACTGTAGCTATGTTACCACGGTCTTGTCCAGGGGTGGGCAATACTTTTTAATAGGGCGCCACTCCAAGAATTTGGTAAGTGGTGAAGGGCTGCCCTGGTCCATGATACTAATGGAGGAGGTGTGAGGTCTGGGGTTGGGTGCATAAGGCAGCTTGGGGTAAGGGATTGTGGTGCAGGAAGGGGGTTTGGGATCTAGGAGAGAGTTTGGGTGAAGGAAGGGGTTGTAATCTGAGGCAGGAGACTGGGTTCAGGAGGGGGCACAGGGGTTTGGGTTGTAACCTTGGACTGGAGGGGGTTGTGACTTGGGACAGAGGTGCAGGGGATTGGGTTGTGACCTACGGCAGGAGGGGTTGTGACCTGGGGCAGGGGATTGAGGTGCAGCATATGGGAGGGGGTGTGGGTGCAGGAGTGTGGCAGAGGGTTTGGATTATGTGGTATGGGGAGGGGGCAGTGAGTTGGCTGAAAACCCGCCAATGGGAGCTGCAAGATTGTACTTGGGGGTGAGAGCATGAAGCCTCTCCTCTTCCTCCCATGGGCTCTCAGCTGGTCACAGACAAACAGGGCCCTCGAGCTGGCTGCTGTGAGAGGTGTGTGGGGACAGGGGAGGTCAGGTGCCTGGCTGAGGCGCCCGCTGTGTTCACAGGCTGTATCCAGTGGCTTTGTTGGCCGAATCTGTCGCACAGCCTGTATTTTGCCCTGCCCTGATCTTGCCAGATCTCTTAAGTATCATTGCCCCCCCACTCCTCCCTCCCTACACCACATAATCCAAACCCTCTGCCATGCTCCTGCACCCATACCCCCTCCCACACGCTGCACCCCAGTCCTCTGCTGTGTTGCCATAGTCTTGTCCAGGGGTGGGCAATACTTTTTGATAGGGGGGCCACTCCAAGAATTTGGTAAGTGGTGAAGGGCTGCACTATTCCATGATGTTAATGATCAGGGTGTGTATGGAAGACCACAAAGAAGGAACATATCCAGGGATCATAGTTGTATTTACAGTGTTGCCTTTGCAACTAGATATTGTTACAGCAGTATTCTTGATAGTCTTTATGCTTACTATGGAGACTTCCTAAGGAATAGTAGGTGAAATTTTGACCTCATTAAAGCCAAGGGGAATTTTGCCCACCCATTCTCCTCTCCCCTCCTTTCTGACTGGTACAAAATAGGTTCTGCTCTATTAAAGTAAGTTCCATTAGTCTATCACAGTGTACTACTACTAAGGCTGTAGTAATAAACAACTTAGTTTGTGCTTACATGAAAGGAGAAATCATAAAGTGTTTCTTCTGTGTAGCTTACATTAAACCATGATTCATCAACAAGGGTTTCTCCGCAGGCAGTGAGACAATTAGGCGGAGCATGTGAAATGCCTGAAAAAAAAAAAGTGGGAATAACAATGCAAGTGAAAACACGCACTGCAAACCCTTTGATATATTTATGGCATATGTGAGTTGTACAACCAGTGAAATAAATGAAATATATATGCGTGGTTCTTTCAGTGCCTTCTAGGCAAATAAGTAGTAGATTTTGTTTAGCACTAGTTTATCATGAAAATTCAGCAATGAGGTCATACTGTATAAATAAGCAGGCAACCCTGAATGCTTAGAAGCCCTTTTTAGAGATTATTACCAAGATTATTTTCTTTCTTCAATTATTTTTCAATGAATTAATTTGGCGCTGATGAAATTGAGTGGCTGTTAGCACAGGAAAGTGGCAGACAAGACCAAATTGTGTGAGGATGCTTGCAGGCACTTTCCAAAAGTACCTCAATTTTTTTAACTATTAGCACCCTTCTCTTGATTGAGCCTGCCTCAGAGGCTATATCTAAACTACATCCCTCTATCAAAAGAGGGATGTAAATTAGGCAGATCGAAAGCGCAAATGAAGCGGGGATTTAAATATCACGCACTTCATTTGCATAATCGCATCACAGAGTTCTTTCGAAAAAGGGTATTTCAAAAGTGAAATTGCTATCTAGACGTGGTTCTTTTGAAAAAAACCTCCTTTTTCAAAAGATCCTATACTCCTCAAAAAAGTGACGCGATTATGCAAATGAAGTATGGGATATTTAAATCTCCGCTTCATTTGCACTTTCGGGGATTTAAATATCCCATACTTCATTTGCATAATCGCATCACATTTTTTGAGGAGTACAGGATCTTTCGAAAAAGGAGTTTTTTTCCGAAAGAACCACGTCTAGATAGCAATTTCACTTTTGAAATACCCTTTTTCGAAAGAACTCTGTGACGCGATTATGCAAATGAAGTGCGTGATATTTAAATCCCCGCTTCATTTGCACTTTCGATCTGACTAATTTACATCCCTCTTTCGAAAGAGGGATGTAGTTTAGACATGCCCAGAGAATGCCACTCACACTAACTTGTGTTCCTTTTTTGATATGGATGAATATCCAGAAAGCACTGATTTGATCGCTGAAATAATTCTGAACTTGTTACTGAAACAGGATTGCAAGGAGGTTGCCTCTGAATATTTAAAACTACATCTTTTCATTGGATCCACTGGGTTGATGTTTAATAAATGCTCAAATTAGATCCTGTTTTGGTTGAAGTCATTATTATTTCTAATTATTAGTTTGGACTCTCTATGCAATACTTTCATATAGTTGGAATCAGCAGTTTGCTGTGCTAGACTATAGAAACAGCATAAAAGATGGTCCCTGCTAATGCCTAGCATTAAACTGTGCTGGCTATGCTACTCACGTGGCCACTACACAAGTATGAGTGCCTCTGCCTCTCAATCTGTAAGGTAACTTGTTTTCCCAACACCATTGTATTGTTATCCCTGTGTTACAAATGGGGAGCTGCCACAGAGAAACTAAGGGGACTGGCCGGGGGGCTCCCATCTTCCAGACTAGCAACTTATGCATCTGATCATTATTTTTCTCAGTAACTAGATAATAATAGAAATAATATTTTTATAGAACAGATGTCTGTAATCAGAAGAATAGTCAATACAGTGAAGTATTATAGTGCAATATTTATAATGATCTATTATTGCATTCTGAAAAGATTATAAAAACTTCTCAAAGTAGAATTTTAGCCAATAATGAGTTGCTCCGCACAATTTCTAAAAAGTTAAGTTTCAAACCTACTTTATATGCTAATTTAAGTTTCAGTTTTTCAGCAAGTCTCACAACTATTATACCTCGCATCTAGTTGATATTTTAAAACCAGCCAAATAGTAAAATGTATATGAGAATTCAGTTTAAGCAGACACTTTTACCTCCTGAAATTATTATGCTATGAGTGACATGAAACATGAAGAACAAATCTTAGACAGGTTAAGATGTAAAATGGCATATTTGGTTTCCAATTAAAATTATCTGACACGCCAAATTGTAAAAGACATAGATGACCTCTTAACAATGGTGGATTGCACAGAAACAGCTGAAAGAAGACTATAAGGTACCTGAATTAAACAGCATTGTAATACATTATTGTCTGTCCTTACTGTCCATTGAGGTACTCTGGTTTTTAAAACTAAAGTTTATTTGAGTGAGTTAAGAGTCCAAGATCTGAGGACCACTTTTTGTCTGTGAAAGTTTTCATGTAGAGTGTCTGTTGATTTCCTGAAAGGGGAGATACCACACTTACATTCAGCCTTCTCAGGTGTGCCACTTGACTATGAAGCAGTTTATTTATGTGAGGAGATCTTTGCCTCCACAGATTTGATCTTTCTGACCGTCAAAACAATATTTGCATACGCTTTTTGGTCTCTGTTCTATAATTTTGAAAGTTGCCTATCGATGGTACCTGCCTTGCCTTTAGCATTTTAAAGCTGTTGATCCAGCAAGAGCCATATTTTTGTACAAAGCTCATCATCGGTGTATTTGCCTTACAAAGGGCAATAATGTGCATACTATTTTAAAACAAGTGGAGTTACATAATAACACAGTATTCTTATGCTGTCTCAGTTAATGAAATATGGCCTGCAGAATTGTATAAATTTTGTGTATTGTACAACATGATTTAACAACTTTTTTCCAAGATGACCTTTATGAATGGACAGATGTGCAAGAAACCCACTTGGCCATATTTACTGTATGTTAGGTAGCATTTTTTTTTTTAAATGTAGCTTGGTTTTCTTTATAGAATTATAATTCTAAGACCATTTCCTGAATGGAAGGTGTTTTATTTAATGACGTTAAAATTTCCCCTAGGCCTCCTTGGATACCTGAGATGCTTTACCATGCTTGGCTCTTTTTATTTCTTTTTATGCCATATTTGCAGAGGTGCCATACCACTTTAAACATTTCCCAAGTCAGTTTCATGTGATGGGTTCTCTTTAATCATTTACATTCTGCGAGAGTCAAATATTCCTTAAGAAGCCAAAGTAATCTAAGTGAAAGTATAGTGTTTGTGCAGCTGGATATCTTATTTATCTGAGGTTCTGAGAGAAATCTCTCCTGACTTTAGAAAAAAGAAGGAAGGGCAAACAGTAAGAGTATCCAAGTAATTTGAACTAGAAAGTCCCTTCCTTTAGAGCTAAATTAAAAAAAAAAAAAAAAAAAAAGCATATTTGCAATGTGCACCCCCAAAAAATTACAGTATATAAAATGAAGAAGGCTATACAATGTTTTCTTGGTATTCTCACTATTTTATATATCTATATCTATCTATCTATCTGTGTATATAGATAGATAGATAGATATCTTAAAAACCTGAAAATCTTTTTACTTTATTTTCATATTCCTGCATATACAGGCCTGCCAATGGGGAGGAAGGGAGCAAAGAGGGCAACTGCCCCGGGGCCTGATGATTTGAACGGGCTGGGGATTCCTGACCACTAACACAGCAGCAGTGGTGGCTGGAACTGTAGGCCCTTTAAATCGCTGCTGGAATTCCATGCAGCGCACTGCAGGCAGCTCTCAGTGGTGCGGGGGGAGAGGAGCACACTTCCAGCAGTACTGAGGGTTGGCTGCTTGAAGCCCCCTCTCTTCTGCTCAAAGCTCCACCCCTTCCAGGCGCATAGAACCAGCTCTCCCTATCTTGCCCAGGGGCCCAGGAAGTCTGTTGTCTCCCACTGCCCATATAGGTGGATGTAATAAATCTGCTACTGAATAAATCTGTTCCTGAAAAAGTGACTTAACTGTTACTTGCATATGACATTCATTTATTGTCATGTTGGCTTTCTCTTGACATAACATAACTAAATTAACATTCCTGAATCCTTTTTTGGAAGACAATTTTTAAAAGAATGTGAGTATGTGCATGCACCTTTGTCTGTTTTATGTATATACATTTTTGGAAGGCATTAAGTTGTGATATCAGTAGTGTTGTCCTCTCTTATTGTCTCTTCCTTGCTTGTGTGGTGATTTTCTGTCTTGTAAAGTGTAATGGGATGCTTGCTACACACTGTTCAGTCGCACTTCCTCATCTGGGGAATTGGCTCATGTCCCATCTTGGTGTTTCCTAGCCATTTGCCTCAAGTCACTCACTTTGTGGCCCTTCTCTGACTGGTCAGGAGCTCACCTTTGTGGTAATCCTCCAGCCAAGTTGCAATCTTCTGCCCCTTCCAGTTTGCCCCTGTCTCAGGCAGTCTCCATATCCACTGTGCCACTCCCACAGTGTCTTGTCCCATCCTCTATGCTGGGTTCCAATCCAGGACCCTTGAATCAGCAGTTGAGATCTATTCTCTTAGCCCTTACAGCTCCTTCACTGGACTGCTTCCTGCACTCCTATTACAGGCTCTTACTCTCCCCACTTGCATCAGGGAGTGTCAATGCAGGAAATGAATATCTGTTGTCAGCTCCCTGGCTCTATAAAAGCTACATCTGTTTCTTTCCAGATGAACTTCATCCCCAGTTAAGCCTCATCACATCCTAATGCCCTGATACAGCCTATGAATAATTGTCTGCTCTTCCTTATATTAACCCTGCCATGACTAGCATGGGGACAATGCTCAAGGTTCTTTTCCCAGACTGGAGAGAGAGCTAGATTCCCAAAGAGAGGAGATGGCCATGCAAAAAGAACCTACTTAGGAAATCTGGTTTGTTTTCCCACTGGATACTCCCTGTAAGGGCATGTCTGCACTAGGAAATTATTTTGAAATTACTGAAATCGACTTAATAACTCCCAATTAAACAAAATCAAAATAGTGTGTCCCCACTACAGGGAAGCATTGGAATTAGTCCAAAATAGCACGTCCACATTGATTGGAACTTGTCTTGGGTTTAGAGCCTCAAGGAGCACTCTGGGAAGGGCACCGGGAGGGTGGATACTTCCTGTGGCTGCTTGGTCAGGCAAGCTACGATGCGTGCTTTCCAGGGCTCCTCTCTACAGCCACGTCTCACACGCCACTCCCCCACTATTTCCCCCCTCATGGGATGCAGTGGGCACGTGCATTCTCATGCTCTGGGTGCCCGTGCAGACCCCACAGCACTCACAGCATGGAGCCAGAGCTGTTGCAAAGCAGAGCGAGGCTCATGGGTCTCATGCTGCATCTCATGGTGAAGTACGTCCAGACTGCCTGCATGTTGCTCCAGCAGGATGAGGAGCAAGACCTGCAGGACGAACCCCAGCATGGACTGCAGGCCTTGGTGCTCTTGCTGCTGTGCATGCCCCTCAATCCCCTGGGCACTGCAGAACACTGCTTCTGGCAGCGTGGGATGAGCTCAGACTGGTGGGACTGCATCGTCCTGCAGCTTTGGGGCGACCAGCAGTGGCTGCAGAACATCCACATGCTGAAGCCCACTTCCCTCAAGCTCTGCGAGTGGCTCACCCCTGCCCTCAGGCAACAGGCTCCCCTCATGTGACCTGCCATGCCTGTGCAGAAGTGCTTGGCCATCACCTTGTGGAAACTCTCCATGCCAGAGAGCTACCACTGCATCAGGAACCAGTTCAGCGTGAAGAAATCCACAGTTGGGGGTGTCTTCATACAACTGCTGTGGAGGGCCGTCACTCTGGGGAATGGGGACAGCATCATGGATGGCTTTGCCACCATGGGTTTCCCCATCTGTGGCGGGAGTGCCATAGATGGCACGCACGTGTCAATCCTGGACCCCAACCACCATGTCTCGGACTTCATCAACAGAAAGGGATACGTCTCCATGATGCTGCAGGCCCTCATGGATCATAAGGGACACTTCACTGACATCGTCAGGCAGTGGGGAAAGGTGCATGATGCCCGCATCTTCCAGAACTCCTGCCTGTTCTGAAAGATGCACGTGGGCACTTTTTTCCCTGGCTGCACCATCAGAGTCGGGGAGGTGGACATGCCCATCATCATCCTGGGTGACGCAGACTACCCCTTGCTCCCCTGGCTCATGAAGCTCTGAGCAGGTGCCACATGATCATTGAATGTGCATTCAGCCATTTAAAAGGGGAAGTTCAGGAGTCTCCTCAGCCACCTGGACCCCAGTGAGGGCAACATCCCCTTCTTGGGGGTGGCCTGCTGTGTGCTCCACAGCCTTTGCAAAAGCAAGGGGGAGATTTTTCTGCCAGGGTGGGGGGCTGAGGCTGAGCAGCCAGACACCAGTGCCGTTCAGAGAGCACATCAAGGGGCTGTGCTCATCAGCGAGGCTTTGAGGGACAGTTTTGTGCAAGGACAGTTGTGAGACTCTCCCCATGCCTCTCGACAAAGAACCCCTGCAATCTCTCTGTGTGCCTTTTCTCCTCTACCCCTCCCTTCCCCTGCCTTCCCTTCCCATCTTCCCCCCTCCCCTGAAGAGCAAATGATAAAGACATGTGTTGCAAAAACAGGACTGTTTATTCAGGGGATATAGAACAGGGGAGGAACTGAGTAAAGAACCTGGAATGGGGGAGGAAAGAGGGGCGTCTCAGGGCTTGGGACTGAGAGTGGCGGCTGCCTCCAGGTGGTCAGGAGGCTTCAGCTGCCTGAGGGGTCCCAGCACCCCATGTTCTGTTGCTCTGGTGGCCCCTGGGAAAGTTCTAAATAATTTGAGATCATGCTATCCAACATCCCTATCTGTGATCCACTTTGGGGTCCTGACTCGCAGTATGAGAACTGTGGGCTTGGAATATTTTTAATACTTAACTGTTTTGCCAACTTGAAAATGAAGATAGTTTTTTGCGTTTTTTTTAAGCGTGTTGGATAGCATGATCTCAAACTATTTAGAATGCACCAGGAAGTGGTTGAGTGTGCTCAGCCTTTGATTCAGGAGGAAATGTAAATAAGTATTGCTGAATTGGTCATGCTTTGTTCAATATAAAAACATGCAGTGATCCAATCTACTATTAATTCAGATTACTGTGAAAATAATAAGTATATAGTATAATCAGAGTCAGCATAGATTTTCCTACTTGTTAAAATTTCAGCTTGAGAATTATAAGACTCAGACCATTGGGATTCCCTGACCATTTTATTTTGCTGTTTCTAGGAATTTTTAGAATGGTAGCATCAATCTTTTGTTGACAAGTAGCACGACAATAAATATAAACAGCACAGTCAAATTCTATCCATTATTTTAGTGACAACATTTTTTTGCAGTTATTTTATAGCAATATTAATATCACAGACTCTTCTGTGCGTGTCAAAAAATCTATATACAGTATATGGGGAATTAAATTAATTGCAGCAGCAACACATGGAAATGAGATTGATGTATCATCCAGCATTGCTATATTTTATTTAAAAGTAAAGTAATTTTTAATGTATACAAAGAATTGTTTACCAAAAAAACATAATCTGCTTCTCCTGGATGTGCTGGGTTCTTTTAACAGAGTTGCGGATCTCTTTCTTTTATAGCACTTCTAGTAATACTATCTTTAAAAGCAGATACTTCAAAAAATGGAATTCTCCTAGAGGTGCCACTTCCAGGGCTGCCAGAGAAAGCTTTTTTAAAGTTTTAAAGTTTATGATCACACAGTTACAAGGATGCATTTTCTTGTGCTTTATTTAGCATACATTTAATCTTCATAGTGGCTTGTTGGATAGCTAACTTGCCATTTACACGTACTAACACCTGATTGCCATATGAGAATTTTGTGCACTAAATGTGAATGCTTAAATGTGAGTACCAAACGTAAAACAAAACACCAATCAAAGAAAAGCCCGCCCCTTTCTTTTAGTGTAAACCCCTTTCTTGAATTGGTACATCCAGTTTTATAGTTTCTGTGTATGCGTTATATACCGTAAATTAGTGTATATAACCCGTGGGTTATACACGTTTTTACAAACCCCGCCCCCACCCACCATGGGGTATACAAGTTTATTTTATTCATAAGCAGCTCTGCCCCATTAGAATTGGTTCAGTTCCGCTCCGCTGCAGGGAGGTTGTAGCCAGACATGAACCCCATCTTGTTTTTCCCCCCCCCAGAGAGCAAGAGAAAGGCAGTCAGCCTTTGATGCCCTGGGAATGCAGGTGTGCTGCTTGTCCCTGACTCTAATAAACAGAAACCAGACAGTAAATGGGCTAGCTGATAACCGGAGGGGCCCCCCCTCCTGCTGCCCTGATGGCTAGCACCAGTAATTGACACGCCTACACTGTCCCAGGAGAGGAATCTTCGCCCATCACATACTAGAGGTGCCCATTGTCTGCATTTTCCCAGGTGTGAATTATGCTTTGCACCCTTCCTGGGAAACTTGGCATTCAAAGCCATTTTCCCTAATTGGCCACTTGAGACCAGGAAGAAGCCTACGTGACCCAAGGGGTATAAAGAGGGGTTTAGTAGCCCACCCCATTTGAGCTCCAATCTATACCTGCTGGCAGGTATATGTTGTCTCCCGAGGTCTGTGGGACGCCCAGCCTCGCCCTACTTCTTCCCGAGGGATTGAGAGAAAGACGCTGGCCACGCCAAGTCTGGAACGCAGGGGTGAGAATTATACCTGCAATGTGTTTCTTATGTGTACACTTTAATTTAGTTACTCTATTATAAGTTTTTCTAATCAACCTGTTTCACTTCTATTGTAAACAAGAAAAATAAGATTGTGCCCTCATTCACTTTATAAGTTTAAATATATATATTGAACCAAGTTTTCTTTCTTCTTTCTTTTCTTTCTCCTACAAATAAGCAAGTGTGGTTTGAGTTTCTGACTTGAACCCGTGCTGCTGTACCCGAACCGAACACAAACAAAAGAACTCCAGCTGGTCATAAGGGACAGATATAGGGAGAGCTTGAGCGTTGGATCGTGTCGCTTCCAGGGGACAGATCCGTTGGGGCACCTCTCAGCCTCCCCAGGCTGCCCACTGCGACGGGACTTTGTGTCCTAGCAGTCAAAGTCTGAGGTGTAAAGCTCTCCCTGTTAAACTCTGGGGCGTCTGTCAGCCTGTTGGCTGCCCACTGCAAAGGATCCCGATCCTAGCAGTAAAGACACGGACGTTAAACTCTTTGGGGCACCCGTCAACCTCCTCCAGGTTGCCCACTGCTAAGGGACCCCACTCCTAGCAGTTAAAGTCTCGGGTGTATAGCTCACACACACCACTCACTGCCCTGACCACCGGCTGACAGAGGTCCTGACAAGCTTCCAGCGCACCTGCTCTGTGCTCTCCATTCCCCCGCCTGAGGAGGGTGGGTTGCGCCTGGCTGTGGCTGCGTGGGACCTGGGTGCGAGTACGGCTCCCCTCGTGCAGGCTGGCCAGCTTTCCTGTGCGGCGCTTTCTGTTTCTCCCGCTGGCAGCAGGATGGCTACCTAACAAAAGATGGGTGGAATGCAGGACATTGGCAGTTTATCCTGGTATGTGCGATTACCGTGAATTAGCCTATAGAACCCGTGGGTTATACACATCCACAGGTAATCTAAGTTTTTTTTTACACAGCAAAGAAAAACCATGGGTTATACATGAGTGCAGGTTATATACGCTAAAACACGGTACTTATAAATATTGATATTACAACAAAACAGATGTATCTGATAAAGGCAATGTATATATTTCAGACCATAATAATAGCAACAGCAACAAAATTATAAAATATATTTAGCTAAGTGCCTCTGCTGCTCCACAAATAAGAACTATCTATAATGGCAGACATCGCCAGATACTTGGCCAGTCAATCATACTACTTCTTTCTGGGTATCTGTGGTCCATATAATATTCTTAAAGACCCGTAAAGGCTGTAGATGGGAATGAGCTAAGTTCCCTTGCATATGTGTCTGTGTAGGGTGTTCTGATGTTGCCCAAATTGCTTGGTCTAGCTTGTCTCAGCTCAACATCTTTACAATACTACTTTGCCTCAAAAGGAGTGGATAAATCATTAATGTTGGTGAGGAGCTCAAATGCTAAGGTGTTGGGGGCATATAAGTCCTGAGATACAGACTTATAAGTGAGTACCTCAAAGTAACTATGTGTTTTAGGCATTACACCTACAGAAGTGTTTATTTCAAATTGCTCATGGTCTCTCTTTTTTGGGAAATTTTCTTCATATTCTTCCAAGACATGTATTTTCAAACCAGCTTTAATAGGATACTAACTGCCCAGGTGTCACCACAAAATGTCAAGGGTACACAGTTGAAAGCCTGTTCTATATTTTTTTTCCTCTGTGTTGTCAGACTTATGGCTTCTCATTTCTTCAGAGTTGTATTTATTGCAGTAAATGTTCCTTCTACAACCATACTTTCATATACTTCCCTCATAGCCTTATCATCCTCTATTATCCACTGAGCTGATTTAACTTCTGATACTTTCCAGTGGACTGAGTATTTTTGTATATCAGTACCAGGTACTGATGGTATCACATTGGAAGACATAGCTGATATGTCAAACTAAATATGAAGCAAAAAACTATACTATAGGATGAAAGACACAATCTGTAGCAAGATTTATATAACCCTCTGAGGGCTGCGAGTTGCCCATCAAGCGAGCTGAATGTGTTAAAATATGCCCTCTTCAAGTCTGAGGAGGTAAAGCAGTTCCTCATCTATTAGTCCCAGGAAGATTTGTTCTCAACAGAAGTCACCCTGAATTTCTGTCTTGGGAGCAACAGAGTGGATGGCAAAGCAGCTTCTATTCCTCCATTCTTGGCATTTGCAGAGAGGAAGAGTAATGCACTATTCCCTATTTCTATTATTATTTGTATGATTGGAATGTCTAGATGAACCCTTGTTTGTTTGGTGGGTGGGAGGGGAATGCTCAGCTGCCTTTCAGTCCTTTTGTCTTGGCTCTGTTCATATGCAAGGCCCCACCCAGGCTCACATTACCTTTTGTTGGTATCCTGGTTAGCAGGCAAGTCAATTCCCAGCCATCTACAATGATGCACTTCAGAGTTGGTTAGTTGTGAATTACCCCTCAGCAGATATGTGGAAGGTCTGTGCTGGCAGAAGGGAAGAGTAGGGGAAATGTACAATTTTTGTTCACATTTGTCTTAACATGCTAACTAATTTCACTAGAAAAATGAAAATTGATTCCTATGTATATCTTTAATTACTTGATGTCCTCACAGTTACCAGTTGACTAAAGGTTGCCTACCGGTTGAACCTTTCTAGTCTGGCACTCTGCTCCAACAACTGTGGTCTGGTATGATTTTAGTTAGCCATATGTCTGCTTATCATGGTTTCCTGCACCCCTGCTTCACCAGTGTTCATGTTCCTATGTTCCCCAGTCTGGAACCAGAGCAGGGGGTAACTGCGGAGCTCCAGAATGGGCCAGGACCAGAGCCCCAGGGCTGGTGGTCAGGGTCCTAGCAGCAGAAGAGGGATGGGTGGCTGTGTCCTGGGATCGGCATCTGGGACCCCGGTTGAGGGGTTGGTGGCTGGGACCCTGGAACTAGCATTGGAACCCCTAGGCTGTGGTTTACAACCTGTGGTCCAGCAAATTCTGGAATTTAGCATCAGTCAAGTCTTGAGGCTGCCAGAGAGAGAAGTTCAACATGTACTATCTATTTGTAATAAGTGTGCACTTCATACTTCTGCATATGTATTATCTTACACAGAATTTAAACAAATTACAGTAAAACCTGTGTTATCCGTCACGCTCGGGGATAAGGGCATTCCGGTTATCTAAAAAGTCTGGTTATCTGAGGGTCCCATCAGCCTAGGAGAAATCAATGGACAATAATAGTAAAACTGAAGTTTTTAATATTGGTAGTTGTGTAGTGTGAGGCCGTTGGTCTCACATTTCTATTTTGAGTTAAAGACTAGTAGTACTTTTTAAATAAAAAATTGTTAAGCCAGTCATGGTAAACTAAGCCAGGCCTGTGCGCCTGAAGATGTGACAGTATTGTGGCTGGAGACAATGCTAGTTAACAAAGTTTCTGGTTAACAGAGTGCCGGATAACAAAGCTTTCACTGTATTGTATCTCTCATCCTTTATCCAGACCTCCACCCCTTTGTTGTCTTCCAGAATATTAGGTTAGATGGTTATAAAGGCTGAGACCTATCTAAAGCACTTGATCATATTAAACAGATTAAAAATAATAAGACCTTATATCAATAAAAGGCACCTTTCAACCTATCCTACGCTTTAGATCTACATACACTACTTGAGCTCTAATTTTAAACTGGAAGCAAACAAACAGACACAAAAAAAACCCCAACACACAATTTGATTTGAATTTCCCGCGCTTCATTTCGAAACAGGGCTTTTTCAAAAAAACCCGGCAGTTTAGACAGGGCATTTTCGACAGAAATGCCCCATTTCGAAAGATCCTGTACTCCTCCTTTTTTGGATCTTTTGAAACGGGGCATTTCTGTTGAAAATGCCCCAACTAAACTGCCGGGTTTTTTTAAAAAGCCCCACTTTGAAAAAAAGCAGCAGCTGCCATTATGCAAATGAAGCATGGGAAATTCAAATCTCGGCTTCATTTGCAATATCGACATGCCTAATTTACATCCCTTTACCGAAAAAGGGATGTAGTCTAGACACAGCCCAGCTGTGCAGAAGAGATGAGATTTACAACAGCCTCAGTTATTTGTCTCATTGTAGACTTCACTTTGTCATATTTTATGAGCAGCACACCATTTTTCTTAAAACTTGGCTTGCTGTAAATCTCAACAGTACTTAACAATGAAGCCAAATTTGAAGATCCTTTTGATGGTTTTAAAATGATTAGTATTTAAAAGTAAGTAAAGTCTAGGGCCATCTCAACTCATTTTTAGAACAGATCAAAACTATAACCCATTATAGATTTTTAAGGTCAAAAAGTTCCATTATGATTCTCTAGTCTGGCATCCTGCGTTACATATGCCACAAAATCTCACCCAATAACTTCTGCACCAGGCCCATTTCTGTTTGTGCTACCACTCCCTAGAAAGAGAAGACTCCCTTCCCCATATTCTTGTCTTATGTAGTTTTGAATAAATTGATTGTGTGGGAGAAGGAAAGTTTTACCTTGACCATTTACAACGTTTTTAACTGTAACTATTGAGATATATTTCTCTAAATCTGCCTTGACTTCTAAGTCTTAATGAGATCTACAAAAGTCAAATTTGATGAGAATTAACAGTAATTTAAAAAACGTGAATGTTTATACTCAGTAAACCATTTCATCTGCTAGTTACGTGAGCAATTCATTTTTAAATAGGAACCTATATGTAGAAAAAAAAGTTTAGTTTATATGCTCTGTATGCAGTGTTTCAAATTCTCATAATTTTTCTTTAAATCAAAACTATTTTTCTTTGAGCCAGTCAAGTTATTAGATCTTAGTGAGAATTGTGCCACTCCTTGCTGCATGTCAGATATTAGCCATTTCTGCTGCTGTCCTGTGTTTAAAACAAAACAATTTAAAAAGGAAATAAGGCATGATTTTTACATGTGTATTTTTCTATCCTTGCTGAACTCAAATGATGAAACAGGCTTTTCTCAAACTACTTAATAAACTGAAAATTCCTCAGGCCCAGTCCAATCAAGGAGATTTTCAGTCCTTGAAATGGTGTTTTTTGAAAGTTCTGAGTATGGGGAAAATAGAGATTAATGCAAACTGTTCTCTAGCTTTAATTGTAAAGGGTCTTATCAGGCAGTAGTTTAATGTACTTACTGATATATCTACACTTTTGCTGTACCTCTGTATTGTCTATGTAGTTTGACTTACACCACTGGACATATATTTATTGTTGTTGAATTCTCCTTTTTTTTATCCACATTGTGTTGTTATGAATTGTAGGTGTTCCTAATTCTTTCTTTATTTTAGAGGAGGATCATTGTTTTTCTTCAATCACAGCATATATGCACTAGCAACTGCTAGCAGTTTCAATTGCATTTAAGGAAATATTGTTATAAGGCTTTTATGTTCTGTACTTCAATCAGCTAGTGCCAGCAGTATCCCACTAGAAGGGCCCTCAGCAGACCATTTTCAGCATTTTGTTGCAATTAAACTCCTCTGGTTTTAGCCCTTAGGCAATTTAGTACCTTTTTACATATGCACATTATGAACTTTTGACCAGGGCCTGGTAGTCATATATTAAAGAGCAGCTTTTGAAAGCAGACTTAACAAGTTCCTCTGAGCATTACAGTCGGAGTCAGTTGTGGAAAAGGTAATTTAACCAACTTGCAGTGAGGCCATTCAGAATCTTACTGATGATCCTAAATATGTCTTTTTTTCCCCCTTGTTTCCTCTTGAAGCTGGTAGCAAAAGCTCTCAAAGTGTGTGATTGATCTTTTATTCAGTAGCTAACGAGGGCTGTGATTCTATTAGTGCTCTACAAGGCAAGGGAACAGTGATTTAATGAAGTGTCTAGTGAGCTGGTCATAGATTTATCCTGTTGTCTCTAATTTGCAGTGCCGTTTTGAGTGTAAAAGAAACTGCACTCACACTGCCATTAGGCAGGTATTTCCTTAGTAAATTGTTTTAAGGTCAGGTGTAGTTATCTTAGAAAAGGCAATGCTTTACCTCCTCAATGTCTCAGGATGACAGCCGCTGCGCTGAGCACTCACTGAAGCGGAAACATGAAGATCAGAGGTCCGTCTCCAAGTCCCCCTCAGCTGATGCAGGAGCAGATGAACTGCCAAGTAGGACTAATAGAGTCATAATTGGCGATTAGAACTGGAAAGGTGCAATAACATCTTAATACAACCTGGCATATGTTATAGTTACTGTCAGCTGTTGTAAAGTTACATGGTAGCTTGAACTAGTTACATTTCCTTTTTTCATTCCCAAGAAATGAGGCAATGCATCTTAATAGCCAGAGTA
Source organism: Pelochelys cantorii (assembly GCA_032595735.1). Lineage (NCBI taxonomy): Eukaryota > Metazoa > Chordata > Testudines > Trionychidae > Pelochelys > Pelochelys cantorii. The sequence goes on from CM064339.1 coordinate 33,048,564, forward strand.
CAACAAAAACACAAGAACATCAAAAGTTGTGTTGCTTTAAAGTGACATTATTATATCTTTAGCACATTGACTTGAGCGTGAATTATAATCACTCTGCACAATGAAAGTTTTGTGTCTGAGTTACCCCAAAACAACTGCTTTTGGGGTGAAAAATAAAATCTTGAGTTGAATTATGTTTAATGGTTCATTAAAGCAATTAAGTGTGGCATAAATTGCCTGGAATATGTTATCAGTTTGTATGTACCAAAATTAGTATGAAAGGATGAGGAAGAAAATCTCATGCATGCATTCATTACTAAATGAATAAAGAACAACACAAATCAGATGTGCGGCTTTGGGTTTGTATGTCATTGGAGGATAGCAGCAGCAACTCTTAACCTTAATTTCCTATGATAAAAGATGAGTCATGACTTCAAAAATCTTGCAGTGTTGCTTTTGTCACTACTTCTTAGCACATATGCAGCGTGCCTCAAGTGGTACTCGAAGGATTTATCACTAAATTCTCCAGTTGGATTGGATCGTTAATGGACATTTGTCACATGGAGGAGTTAGGAATAGGTTGGCAGAGCAATTGGAAAAGAAGGCTTGAGTGGAGAATATGAAAGCAGACTAAATATTTATATATACGGCAGTAATGTGCAAAAGGCAGTGCTTTTTTTGTGATGGTACTACCTGGTACGCAGTAACGGCACCTCCAGATGCAGTACCGGCACATCCAGTCAGAGCTTAACAACTTTTCCTTTGGAGTACAGGCACCTTTTTTTTTTTAACAAAAAAAAGCACTGGCAAAAGGTATAGTCAGAATATGTCTTAGAGAGCTTACAACATAACATAAGACAAATTGAATGAAAAAGAACTGACTAAAAGGTGGAATGAGGTGAGGGCAAGAACAATAGGTTCACCCAGTTGCAGTTAAGCTATATGCACAACTTGATGGCACAGAATCTGGCATGTTTCATAAATATATACATTAAATATCAGCAATCCCCACTGCCCTCTGTACCTACTTGTCCATAAATAAATTAAACTCAGTGTCAGATTGAGCAGCAAAATGGAGAGAAAAGAATGAGAAATGTTAATTTTTTGGATTTCATTTGCATTGCTGAAACACCTGTGATTGTCTCTTGTGTATAATGATCAAACCAGAATACATTAACGTCCATACAGCTGCCTTTTAGGTAATTGAGTGAAATTTGGTTTTTGCAAATTATAAATATTGTCAGTTGATTGAGCCCTTGAACTTCCTAGAACTTGACACAATGGATTATCATCTAGACTTGCTGCTAAATATACATCTTCAATTAGACATCAGAGAAGGACACTGTTTTTAAATGATCAGCGAAAGGATTTAAAACAGTAAATGAACCTTTCTAATTTTCTAATATTGACACTTGTGTCTCATGCAATCTTATTATAGTATTATTCTCCTCTGATCTACCATTTCATCAAAAAAAAAGTCTACAATGTGACTATAATCTAAGCCTTTTAGCCCATAGATCATTGCACTGGGAAACTCAGTAAATGGCTTATTGTAGATTAGATGCTGTGGTTCAGAGCGCATCCAAATCAATAAAAGGATAGTCTGAACCTAGTCAAGTACTCTCAGTCTGATTCTTTTTAGCAAGTAAGTTTGCCATAAGCAATGTAAAAATTTTAGTCTTGCTGCTTATCACAACAGAAACAGCCCTTGCTTAAACTTCCTACATGGCCTTTTTGAATTCTTGTAAATATATTTTCTTAGTCAAAGAGGACCTGTTAAAAGTCTATTTTCATTAAATCTTAAATGAAACCATTTTTGTGCGTGCAAAATGATAAAAATTCCTACCTCAACGGGATACAGTATGCCCCCTTTAAGTCCCCATTCAAATCCTGCTTCAGACATTAGCAAATGAAAACTGTTATCTGTTGGCTCTTCAGTGGCCCATGGGAAATGAGTTAGCATTCTATGTCCAGTTCTCTCAGGACAGATGTCCACATTTGACAAACTCTCTCTCTCTCTCTCTCTCTCTCTCTCTCTCACACACACACACACACACACACGAAGGGGACTAGGCATTAAGTGGGTTTGAAAATGAATGAGTTTGGGGAAGATATGTTCCAGATAGTATGATAATTATTTGGACAGCAGGAGGCAGATTAAAAATAAAGAGGTGTTTATTACACTCTACCGGTGCACAGACTCTGGGTGCTCTGTGGCTGTTCCAGGATCTCTGTCAGCACACAGGTAAAATGATGATATGCACAGCATAAGAAGACAGGAAGTAGCAGGCTCTGCCCTAGAATGCCCCTTGTGGATGGTCTGTGTATCTGCATACCATACTAATTCCTTGGTTGAATTTTTCTCCTGTGGGCACATGCAAAGAGCCTTAGTTGCAGAGCATGCAATGGTGGCTGTCATCCTTTGTGGGCTTCCCTAATTCTGAAGAACCACCCTTCTTATTCTTATGGATTTCATGCTTCATTGTTCAAATCTGGGACCTGCTGCAGCCAAGCGGGGATGGGGGGTGGGGATAAATAGTCCCCTTCCATCTCCAGTGCTACCAGTTTGGTATCCTAAGAAACCCCAAAATCTCCAAATCTGATTAAGGCATTTAGTGATTTTGCAAATACACTATTGGGGTAGTAAATGTTTCCCCCCCAAATCTAGTGAGAAACTTGGTATTCCTCTGCAAGTAAGTAAAGTCAGATTAATTGTAATTGGTCATAGGCAGATGTTCTAATGTCATCACTTCTTGACCAGGCTATTGACCAGTTATGTGCTTGTCCAGGTTGTTAATAATTTAGTCTTTGAAAAATCTATGTGCATTATAGTCTTTGATCTTGTCATGAATTTCAGTGCCCAAGATTCCATTGTCCCCCCCCCCTTTTAATTTTCAAAGAGAATAAAATAGAAAATCATTTTAAAACTTTTTTGCCAGATGATACCCATCCATGTTAATGAGAGCTGTACATTAGTACTGTAAAATAATAATCAAGGCAAGCTTACTGTACTCTGCAGGTGAAAAGTATTTGAATAGAAGACTTAATGCATCTAGCAGATTAAAACAGAAATTAAAGACTTTAGACTAAGAAGAGATCAAAGGCTGTCTTTCATTGTTCTTTTTATTGTTTATTGACTTCAAAAAGACTTTTTAGTTTAAGCTGACTTTAATGTCTCTTGAATGCTCTTTTGTAAAGTGACTTTGAAAACTCATGGATAATGTCTTCATTAAGTGGAGAAAAATCTTGGTAAAAATATAACTGTAACATTGCTTTCATTCTAGTAGAAAGAGATAACACTTTGCTTAATTAAGGTCTGTTTTCCCTCTGTTCTGAATTTTATGAACATTTTTGTTGAAATTAGTGCTGATAAAAGCTGGAAATAGACATCTCTAAACTGAAACCCTTAGTTTTGAACAGAAGTACAGAAATGTGAGCTCTCTGTCTATATTTAATTGGTTAATCAGGCTGTCTTACTCTCTTCCATGCACTTAAAAAAGAGAATGAAAATACAACACTGTAATGATGTATGCAAATTCTGTTATGCGGATACTTAAGTTTCTGGTAAAATATTTGAGAACTTTAGGTACAAATAATCTCTGTGATAGTTTCATATATTGAACTAGTTAAAGTTATCAAGTGCTGGCCAGATTTACCTACCAGTGTCCAAATGTTTCAGTATCTTTTAACTATATTAATTTATACCAGTGGTCTCCAACCTTTTAAAGCATGAGATCACTTATTGAATTTAAGTACAATCCGGGATCTACCTCAAACCCGAACACCCTTGCCTCACTTCCTTCCTGCCTCTTCTCTGAGGACCTGCCCCTGCTCACTCCATCCTCCTCCCCCATCCTCACTCACTTTTATCAGGCTGAGGGCAGAAGGTTGGGATGCGGGGGAGGGGGGAGGGGAATGCAGACTTTGATCTTGGGCTAAAGGATTTGGAGTGTGGAAGGGGTTTTGAGCTGAGCCCAGGACAGGGAGTTGAGGTGCAGGAGGGGTGCAGGCTCTGGGAGGGAGTTTGGATGCCGGGGAACTCAGGTCTAGGGCAGGAGTTTGGGGTGCAGGAGAGGTTCAGGACTGGGACCAGGGTCCAGAATACAGGCTCCAGCTGGGCACTGCTAACCACAGATGGCTTATGGATGGTGGGTGGTACAGGGGACTAAGGCAGGCTCACCCCTACTCTTGCCCTTCACCACTCCCAAAAGCAGCCACCAAACTCTCTCCATCCCTGCTCCCGCCCTGTCCCCGCCCCCCCCTGCCCCCCCCCCCCCCCGCTCTGTGGAGATGGCACTGACATCAGCACTCACTCCTTTTCTTCCTGTGCTCTGCACAGCAAGCAAGAGGTTTCCAGGGATGGGGGGCAGCTCCAAGGCAGAGGGCAGGAGCAGCACGGCAGTACTGAGAGGGGCAGCTGAAGGGCTGGCACTTGATAGCCTCCCGGCCAAACCTGTCAGGATCACCTGTCAAAGGCTCCAAGATCTACCGGTAGATCCCGATTTATATGACCACTGATGTGACCACTGATTTATATGTTAGCAGTGATGATGCTCTTTGGTAATATAGTGATGAGGACTATGCATGTATCTTGATAGACTATCAACTCTATCAAGATTTGCTCAATGCTGCTCTTACCCATACACAAAATATGCACCTGCATAAGGCACCCAGAATTTGGAGCACCACTGGGTCTTAATGTCCACACACCTACCTCTTCCTATCCCATTTCTGTGGCTCTGCTTCTTCCAGAGTGGATCTAGTTAACTTAAAAGTGGAAAAAGTCTGCCACATCTATTAGCAGAACATTGAACCTGAGAGAGAGCCATTTCATAGAATCATAGAGCTGAGAGAGACCTCAAGAGGTCATCAAGTCCAGCCCCCTGCCCAAGGCAGGACCAATCCCAGCTAAATCAACCCAGTCAGGGCTTTGTCAAGCTGAGACTTAAAAACCTCTAGGTATGGAGATTCCACCACCTCCTTAGGTAACCCATTCCAGTAGTTCACCACCCTCCTAGTACAATAGTTTTTCCTAGTATCCAACCTAGACCTCCCCCACTGTAATTTGAGACCATATCACTGCCCTCCAGCGTATCTACCTCTCCCCCTAGCTTAATGTCATCTACGAATTTGCTGAGGGTGCAATCCATCCCCTTATCCAGGTCATTAATAAAGATATTGAACAAAACCGGTCCTAGAACCAATCCTTGGGGCACTCCGCTAGAAACCGACCACCAAGCTGATATTGAGCCATTGGGCCTGACAGTCTAGCCAGCTTTCTATCCATCTTACAGTCCATTTATCCAGTCTATACTCCCTTAACTTGCTGGCAAGAATATTGTGAGAGAGAGTATCAAAAGCTTTGCTAAAGTCAAGGTATATCACATCCACTGACTTTCCCATATCCACAGAGTCAGTTACCGCATCACAGAAGCTAATTAGATTGGTCAGGCATGACTTACCCTTGGTGAATCCATGTTGACTATTCCTGATCACTTCCCCTCTTTCAAGTGCTTCAAAATTGATTCCTTGAGGATCCCCTCCATGATTTTTCCAAGGACTGAGGTAAGGCTGACTGGTCTGTAGTTCCCTGGATTGTCCTCCTTCCCTTTTTTAAAGATGGGCACTATATTTGCTTTTTTCCAGTCCTCTGGGATCTCTCCCGATCTCCATTTGAGTGGTAATAAAGCCATTTAACAGGCATTTGCCAACCCTAGGTATTTCCTGTCAGTTTCTGAATTTACTGTGTTAGTCTACAGGGTCTTAGTTTTAAATTTGCTTCAAAATATTTTATTATTGTGTTGCTGAAGATGATAAAGATCATAAAATTACATCTCTAAGAGGCATCAGTTTAATAGTACTGCATACCGCCCCATAAATCCTAAGGATGGCCCTGGCTATGCTAAATGATTAAGGAAGAGTCTTTGTCATGAGAGGTGATGAAATATTTATAGACCTTTTGTGCAATTTCCCCCAAATTTCAGTAGTAAAATTGTAGTTGGAAAAAAACCTGAATTTCTTTCCCCACGCGGCCCCCCCCCAAAAATCCACAAACCCTATATATGCTTCTTTAAGGCTCCGAGACTTACAGTATTTCAAACCTTTGAGGTAACGAGAATCTCCTGAGATTTTCCAGGGATACCAGATAGCCATTTCCTCTGCTGTGAAGACTGTGTGTTTGGTAGTCTCAACGACAAAAGGATGTTCTGTGAGACAGGGCAGACTGTCTCCAAAGAATCAGTTTTTGCCTGTTGTTTGAATAAGTGAGAGGTGCATCTTTAGTTTGCTTGATTGGTCCCTGGGGTTTTTCTAGTTATTGAACAATGTAGTTTAGGGCATCAGGCTCGTTACATTGTTTTAAATGTTTTAAAATAGATTTTAAATAGTAGAGATGAATTGTTTGATGTACTGTAGTGGGCAAGGGGCATGCCTGTTCCCCAGAAGATATTTTCAGGATAGAGGCAGAAAGTTTGTGAGAGATCCCCTCCCTTTCTTCCGTCCTCCCCCCCCCCCCAACCTAAAGAGGAGAATTTGGGTAAACAACACGTGGCGACACCTTGAATATTGCTGGACAACCTTGCAGGCTTCTTTATAGAAAAGGCCCTGAAAGAAAAATGTATTTTTTAGTCCTATAATTGGCTTTCCATGGACATTTTGCTGAAAAAGCTATGTCATGTGCTTTCTATAACTTGAAAATGCCTAACTTTGCTAAAGTTGCCAGGGATATTGCTATTCCTCAAAAGCAATAATGCACTTGGTAGCTCTTGCTTTCAGTCACTGCTAGAGGCATGTTGGCAGGATGAAGTAACTGTTGATAAGTTATATTTGTCCTAAGCATATTTTAACTATGTCTGGTATGTGAGAAAGCTTTATGCCCTGATGTATTCTCAGTGACACTTGCAAGGGAGTCTGTTAACACAAAACAAGACGAACCATAAGAACACCATTGGTATTGCTTTTGGCAACTCTTGTCATTGAAATGGCAACACATTCAGTTTGTGTATGACTCCACTCAAACTCATCTGAAGAAGTGGCTTTGCTCACAAAAATCTCATGATTTTATGTATTTTTTGTTAGTCTCTAAGGTGCCACAGGACTACTCACCGTTTTTAAACTTATAGTCTAAGAGGGCTACCCCCCCGAGACAATTTATGTGTGAGTTTATTTATGTCTTGCCATTTACATTGCTAGCGTGAGCAGCATCATTCCGAACTTTGTGGCTCATTGTACACTAGTTAGTTCATCTTGTACAAAATTTACCCTGTTTCATAGTCATAGATTTAAAACAAATTGGGCAATAGAAAAATATGTATCGTACAAATTCTTAACTATTTTTCAGATGTAATCTTTGTGTGTTGTTTAGAGGTTCAGTTAGCAATTGTTGAAATTGGGGGAATAAATATCCCTAAGGGTTTGCATCACGATCCTGTGGCACTCAGAGTATAGGCAAATGCCTACATCTATGATTATAACCTGAGTGTCAATAGAAATAGTGTGTTTAAAAATGCTGTGAGCTTATCAGCATGTGTTTGTTAATTTAAAAAAACACACGATACTAACAGTTTATAACTTTTGTTTCTGTACTATGAACATGCACTATTCATCTCACTATTCATCCTAATATAATCTTTCACTAATACTGCTATCTTTATAGAAACATGAAATACTTTTGAGAAAAGAGAGAGAATATAAGCATTTTTGTACTGAGGCAAAATAAGGATCTAAATAGCATTACTGGTTTTGTGTGTGATGCTATTTCTTGACTGCCTATTTTTTTAAATAATGAAACAATTAAAAATAGTGTATCTTATGTGTGAAAATGTATATGTATAATTCATTTTATTTGACTATTTGTATTATGCTATTGGGTAGCATTGCATTTGCATAGTACATACATGAAGGTATGGGAAGTTTTTGTGACAAGACAATCAGTATGAATGCGAAATAAAGGAAAAAGAAGCACTGTGAAAGCAAGATGACTAAGTTGTTATGCTTGGCATGAATTATCTTAGTTCCATTTTTTGGCTTTTTAATTTCCTTATAATTATTCTTGTTTGTGTTGTACTGTGAACTGATTTCTGACTAAGTCTTGGGAAGTGTTGAATATCATCACTGGGACCTGAGAATGCTCACCACTTTGAAAAATTGGGCCCATAGAAGTTAGAAAGTGATGGGCAGTTCACATATACCGAGCAAAATCATAGGATCATAGAGCTAGAAGGGACCTCTAAAAGTCATCAACTCCGGACCCTGGATCTTGTGGCAAAACCAAGCACCATCTAGACTAGCAGTGGGCAGTAAATGGTATCTTGGTCTGCACCACTTCCCACATCTCCCATTGGCCAGGAATGTTGATCTTTGATCAATGGGAGCTGCAAGTACCCATGCCTGTAGAGGTGTGGGTAAACAAATTTGAGATGGCCCAACAGGGGCTAACTCTAGAAAACTGCCTCGGCTTATAGCCCATCCCGATCTGATGATGGGCGATCATTCGTTGCTGAGTATGATCATCTTCCATGGGAGTTATGGACCCTCAGGTGGCTGATAAGGCCAGTCCTTGAACCACAAGTTCTAATACAGTGAGAACATAGTTGTCAGGTACAGCAGGAGGATGTTGACCATCACTAGAAGCCAGTCTCCCCTTCCTCATGCAGCTCTTCTCCTCTTCAGCGTCTCGGCAGGCAAATCCAAAATGCAGAGAGCCATTGCGTAAGACGTGTCTCCATTTTGAGTGATCCTGGGCAACTGTCTCCCAATTGTCAATGTCAGTATTGCACATTAGTTATCCTTTAGCAAGTCCTTAATGCTTCCATTGTCTTCCCACATTATGGTATCCTTTTCAATGCAGCCAGTCCAGCGAAGTTGCTGACAGGTAATCGTTGTCTCAGTACTGGTGGTCTTTGCCTCTTCTAGAACACTGGTGTTAGTGCTCCTGTCTTCCCATTTGATCTTCAAGATCTTGCGGATGCAGCACTGGTGATATGTCCCAAGGACTTTCAAGTGATGTCTGTAGGTCGTCCAGGTTTCAGACCCATACAATACTGTTGGGAGAATGACAGCTTCATAGACAAGAAGTTTGGTATCTGTTCAAATGTTATGATGATCAAAAACCCTGTGCCATAAACAAGCAAAGGCTGTGCTGGCACAGCTCAGATGACGCTGAATTTCCACATCAATATCTGCCCTGGATGAAAGACAACTTCCAAGGTAGAGAAAATGATCAACGTTCTCCAGTGCTGCTTCATTGATTTTAATAGATGGGGCGTATGGTATCTCATTTGGAGAGGGCTGATGGAGCACTTTGGTTTTCTTGATGTTGAAGGTGAGAGCAAGACATGCATAAGCATCAGCAAACACATTCAAGATAGCCTGAAGATCTTTCTGAGAGTGGGCAAAAACTGCATTGTCATCAGCATACTGAAGTTCCACGATAGATGTGGTGGAAATCTTACTCTTAGCTTTCAGCCTGCTAAGCCTAAACAGCTTCCATCCATTCTGTAGATGATTGCAAGGCCAGCTGGGAGCTTCCCAGCAATTAGGTCGAAGATGACTGCAATAAAGACTGCAAGCATGATTTGAGTGATGATACAGCCCTGTTTGACTCTTGTTTGTACTTTGAAAGGTTCACTCTGTGAGCCAGTGCTGTTCAGAACAGTCACTTGCATGTTGTCATGAAGCAACTTTAGGACATTGATGTATTTATCAGAACATCCAGTCTTCAGAAGTGCAGTCCAAAGGGCATGGCGATTCACTGAGTCAAAGGCTTTAGTTAGATCAATAAAAGCCATGTACAGTAATCGGTTTTGCTCCTGACACTTGCCTTGCAGCTGCCGTGCAATGAAGATCATATCTGCAGTTTTGCAACATGGTCGGAAGCCACTCTGTGACTCTAGTAAAATTTCTTCTGACCAGGGCAACAGCATGGAGAGAGATACCACTATAGGCTATGTCTACGCTCTGGAGTTTTTTCTGGGATATCGGAAAAACTCTGCTGCATCCAGGGAACGCATCTGCTCTTCTGACATTTTTTGCGGAAGAGCAGACACACTCTTTCAGAAGCCCTGACACCTTAACACCAATGAGTAATTCACATTGCCTCTACATTTTGCCTAATGTATATTGACACTCTTCCTCTTCCACATAGAAGTGGAAGTTCTGACAACTTCAGTGTCATTGGAGATGAAAGACAGCTTCAGCATGAAGAACATTTCAAAGTCTACAAGCAGGTTTCCTTAGAGAAGAAGCAAGGGACACTCAGGGTGTGTCTAGACTACAGGTTTTTTCCGAAAAAAGTGGCCTTTTTTCGGAAAAAAAACTTCCCCTGCGTCTACACTGCTGCCGTGTTCTTTCGAAAGTAAATCGAAAGAACGTAGCAGTTTTTTCGACCGCGGAAAACCTTGTTTTACGAGGAAGAACGCCTTTTTTTGAAAGTGCTCTTTCGAAAAAAGGTGCTATGTAATGCAAACTGTGGTTTTCGAAAGAGAGCATCCAGACTGCCTGGGTGCTCTCTTTCGAAAAAGCGGCTTGCTTTTTCGAAAGTACTGGTTGTAGTCTAGACACTCTTTTTCAAAAGAGGCTTTTTCGACAGTATCTTTCAGAAAAGCCTTTTTCAAAAGAGGCTTGCAGTCTAGACGTAGCCTCAGTTTCTACTCCCTCCATTAATGCCACTAATATAGTATCATTGCCGGACACTTGTGGGTATAAAGTTGAGTGAAGTTAGATAATTGGCATCCTCTCCTTGTGCTGAAGCTTGTCAGTGACACGGTATAAAAAAATCTGTGTTCTAGGTAAGAAAGATTGCTAAAATTTTCCCTAGTCATGGCATCCCATGCATGATAGTGCAGCTGGTTTCTGTCATATGTTCTCTCCAGAGATAGGCATTTTAACACTGCATCCATTTACATCACGGTTGTATTAATTACATGTAATGCAGTTGTGAGCTAAGGCACTGTGGCCTTATTATAGAGAAGGGAGAGTGAGTGTCATAATGAGGCTTTTGTACAATTGATCTATGACTTGAATACAGGAGATTCTTAAGGGAGTTTGCTGATTTATGTGGAAGACAGATGTCTGTGGCCATTAGGAAACACCAGTATTTATTACCTATCAATCTCATGGTAAACGTATGCAGCAAACCTGTTAAATCTGTTAAATTGGGGGTTAATTAATTTAAAATGTTTTTGTGCAGGAAAAAACATTTCTCTAAAATAGATAGTGTCAGAAACACAATATGCCCTTGTCAACAATGTACAACAGAGCCCTCAAAAAACTGAAATAATAAATTGATACATTAAGGAATAGTGTATATGATATTTTTCCTGATCCTTCAGTTATTTCTGATATTGCTGCTTTTGGATAGTTCTGTAAACATCAACATGTCTAGAAATGTTATTAAATGAATAGAGATTATATTGCAAAGGGCATCCCAGAAGGTAGTACAAACATATAATTATTTTTGCAGTAGAACCTGCCTACTCATTTTTAGAATAGTCCTGAAATTTTGTGTAATTTTAATTTGGATACTGGCTTTTCTGTTAGCTGGCCTCAGTGTCTTAATTTGCACTTTTTTGGAAAGTTCAAATATTATTTATCTGCCAGTGCAGGAAAATGTAAAAATCAGGCTCTCTAGATATGCCTGAAGAAAACAATTGTGTAGTATATATGTCCAAGATTTGTTATTTATTACTGCTACCTTTTGGAGATCTGAAATGCAATATTAGTTACGTTCTTCTTCACAGTGAGGAAAGGTTTGCCCCCACCTCTGACACCCCCTTAAAAAAAAGCCCTCTAAAAAGAAAAAAATATTTTAAGAAAAAAATAATCAAGGACATTGTTTTTTTCAACATTTTATGTCTCAGCATCCTACTTTTTACATGTACTGCATATGGATTTTTTGTGCAATTATTAAACAAAAGTAGGGAACAGAAACAGAAGGGATTTTCAAAAATTTCAGGCACACCTACATATACATAAAACAGAAAATACTGTTTGAGGTGACCATGTGTGTCAGTACATCACTTTTTCCACACCACCTGCTGCAATTAAAAATGAAATCACCAAGCAGCCAGTACAAACTTCATCAACCAGCTGATATCATAATTAATGACTATAGAGTCTCTATTATTGTGTACTTCCAAGGCATCAAATGGAAAGCTGTCATAGTGCTTTAAATAATGAAAAAGTTTCAGGCCTTGATAAATGGCTCAGTTGGATGCAGTTTAGAAAGTTGAGAGCATATGCTTCTGTCATTAAAAACTAAGAACCCTTGTTACCCTTGCTATAAGTTTTCAGATTCATCTGAAACTCTTTGATCCCTTCATGTACTTAAACTGTGTTGTTTAAAATGCAAAGGTGTTGGAAAATTATGGTGTGCATGAGCAATTCAGTTAATAGGGAAAAACGATGAAAATAAAAGCTGCTATTCATTAACATGTTTATTTCTTACCCATCTAAAACAAGTAGCATTTGTCCATATAATCTTGTTTAACAGTAAGAATAGGTACATATTTTTCTATGACTCCTTGGAGATAGTTCTTTTAAGAAATAAGCAGCATCCAATAAAGTGAAATATTTGAGACCGTGTTTGCAGGAAGATTTCATGAAAGTAAAATGACAGTAAAGACTTTTTTTTTCATGTTTGGCCTGGGTCTCAGTTGTTTTAAAACACTGTGCAATGGTTTGTTTTGTAGATCGGAATACCGTTGCAGAAATTTCAAACATTGACATGGTTCAAACTTAGATGCTGATCATTTACTTCCAAAGAGAATAACTTTGTTGTTGAATCTTTTGCAACTTTCACTGAAATCTGATTATTATTTAGCTTTTAAGATCACTCTTGATAATACCTTCCTATAATTTGGTTGTTTTCATAGATTGATAAAGAACTGAAATGCTTTGCTTGGCAGAACATTTTACAGAGAAAGAAAGAATGTTGTCTAATATAGTTTCCTCTCATTTGTCATTTTGGTTTTTTTTCATTCACAGAAGTTGTATACCTGTACCATTCCTCAAACCCCTGCTATACTTTAGGCTATGTCTAGACTGCAGAAGTATCCCAGAAAAACTGCCATGTCCAGAGAATGAGTTCGCTTTTTTGGAACAGTTTCTGAAAAAGCGGGAGCGTTCTTTCGGCATCCCTGTACTCCTCATTTTATGTGAAATAAGGGATGTTCCAAAAGAGGAGGTTTTTCCAACATTTGGCCCAGTGTAGAAGGGCCAAATGTCGGAAAAGCCTCTCCCGAAAAAACAAGCGGAAAAAGATACACTGCTGGGGGGAGGGTAGGTTTCGTATCATACAAGAAACTGGAATGTTATGAAAAAAATTTTCAGGGTGGTGGGGCTGTTCACTGTATTATTTATTTACATAGGAGTAGCAACTACAGCCCACAACCCCATTGTGGCAACATACAGGCATGTAATTGAAAAAATGTCCCCAGCCCTAAAGAGCCCACAATTAGGAAAATGTGTAATTAACTATCTGGATTATAAACTAGAAACAAACCATTGAATATGTCGGTTGAAACATTTCAGTATTCTGCTTTTGCAATAAAAAAGGCTTTTTACTCTCCAAACTGTCAAATGGATAGTCATGTTGTGCGACCAACTTTAGCAGCTTATGTTGAGACAGAGCCTTTTGAATTCTTAGTATTTGATAGCCCTTGTTGCTTCATTTTGTTGTCTTGGAAAAGGAATGATTGAGTGACCACTTTACAGTGTTATTCTCAGAACACTTACAAACCTTCTATAATGGACATTGAGGCAAACCAAGTACTGATGCAATGTGCCCAACTCCATTAATTTCAAAGGTGCTGCACCTGCTCACATGAACAATGAATTTGTAATAGGTGATGAATATTAACCAGGAGGTTTGGACTTTCACATAATGGTCTTATATCACTGCAACTTCTTTGCCAATTAGATTAAACCTGAAGGACACAGGATTTGATCCATTTTTATTCACGATGTGTGAAAGTTTCACTTTAGACAGAGTTGTAGGCTAATTGCCTCTGTAGCTGAAGACTTCAAGAAGCTATAAACAGATATATTTGTCTCAGAATGTTAAGTAGCTGCAAGACAATACAATAGGCCAGGGAGTGAGATACCGAAGATCTATGTAGAAAAGAGTTTTTCATTTAACTGTTCAAAATATTGTCAGATAGTGCCATTAAATGCCTAGGATTCTGTCATATTTCAGAATTTGTGTAGTAATTTAATAAATATATCCATTGTACATTGTCTTGAATTACTGTATGATTATCTGGGGCACTCCAAAATATAAGACCACTTGAAAGCAAAATCCAGGCATGGATATTCCATAGCACGTTTTACAATCTAAATATTGCTCTTAGCCTAATCGAAGCAGCAAGAGTAGTCACAGCAGTTGATGGACTATTTTTCAAATTGATTTCAAAAATGTATTTAAGGGGATGATCGTCTACTCTAGATTACCTATTGATTTTTAATATGAAAAGCTCATTATATAAGCAGTAACTGCATATAAAAACCTAGCAAACCTTTGCATAAATCCTTTAATTGAATTTCCAGAGCCTGTGGTTCTACTTTTTTTAATTAAATCTATTTCTTTTTTTTTAAGTGTTACTGTGTAATTTGCATGCTGTGAAGTGGCCCTGTCCCAGATAAAGTGCCATTGATCCTTATTAAACCTCACCTCTGGGCTTGCTCAAAACTAACTGGAAAAATTAAAGTGTTCATGCTGCAATGCACTTATTGCTTGTGTGATAGGATTATGGAAAAATAATAAAAACTAATTTCCAAGAGAGAATTTATAATGCAAGATTTTATTTTTTCAATTTGATAATTAATAGCAAAATCATATCCTAAATATAAATCATATTCTAGCCTACAAACTGCAGTGGTAATTAGGAAAGATAATATACACTTGATGTAAAACCATCATGTTGTATGAGGATAATCCTTTGGTATTCTAATTTTTTAATTGTAGGTTCAAATGAGGATGGATTCAGTTAAACAGATTAGAGATTTGAACTGAAAAATCTGTATCTAAAATATCATATATTAGTAGTGATTTTCATTTTATTACTTCAGAGTTTCAAATATGAAAAAATGATATTCTGCAAATATTTCTGCTAAGAATTTATGTATTAGAATTATCATGGGAAAAATATAAAAGATGCAATAGGTTTTTCTATTTTTTATAATATCTAACATTTGTTACTTTAAAAGCAATAAAATCCCCTAAAGAAATATTCATAATCAATAAGAACACAAAATATGGAATGTATAGCAGAGTTATAAAAATGTTTGTAGAATGGCTCAAAATGAAAAACACAGCAAGTTATGTATGGTTTAAAGTGTAATCAATTTTGAGGTTGCATGAGGATATAAATGATAAACACAAGTAGTAGCATTTTTGTAAGGGCTGTTGCAAAAATACTATATTTATGACCTATTCCATTCTTTTTATAGCTCATTAATGTAGAAAACAAACAAAGTGTATCCATCTTTTTAGACAGCTTAAAATTCACTTAAATGATATTTTTAAATGGAAATACTGAGCTCATTTTGTATGCTTCTTTTTGCAGACACATGCTGTATTGAAAGGGAATTCAAACTGGATTTCCAGCAGGAGCCAATACTGTACGAGTTATGGCCAGGAGCATTCCTAACTGTAGGGAAGAAATATGGAGATGCTTTTCCATTTTCTGCAAATAGAACTGCCAAATCCACCACTTTTGAAAGGTGGTAAATGGCATGCAAAATCCTGTAATATAGTTGGTGAAACTAGATTAGAATCATCAGTTGTGCAAACTCATTCATCGGTGAAAGTACTTTTTTCAAAACTTTTTCCCTATACAAGCATAATTAGTTGAACTGGGTTTCCAGTTTGCTCAGTTTACTCTGAAAGGGTTTGAATTCCACTTCACTAGCAGATTTTAGTGAATCTGAATTTTCTATCAGGGTACGTCTACACTTGTATGTGTACACTTGCTACAAAAAATGAGGAGTAACGTTAGTTTGAACCAAGGGGTTTGATTCGAACTAATGCGTCCCGGAGTGCACTTCCTGGTTTGAATCAGATGTTGAGTGGAATAACATGCGGGCGAGATTATGCTAATGAAGCACGGGATATTTAAATTCCCGCTTCATTAGCAATTTCGGTCGGCTACATCTGCATCCCTAGCTTGAACTAGGGAGCAAGTGTAGACGTACCCACAGTGAGTTTCACTGGTTTATCTCATATATTTATTTTAAGGCTCCTGTACAAGCTTTATATAGACACCTTCAATTTAAAAACAATCACTTCTGTCTGAAAATGTTTAGCTTATTCTTGTTACATGCAGCACCCAAGATGATTCTAAGTGCAGCAAAAGAAAGAAAAAAAAACTGTCTTTTTTCCTTACTGTATGTATAGTCATTTCCCTCTGCCAAGACAGTCACTCCTGTTCCTGCAGTAAGAGGGAATACCTCTGTGCTCATTTGGAACCCCATTCGTAACTGATCCCTTTAGGCACAGAGATCAGTTTCCGCTCCTCTTTGTCTGAGTCTTTCGTACAGCTACAAAGGAGAGAGAAACACTTCAAAAATAAGAATGTGTGGTTGTAAAACCACACAAATTGGCAGTTGTAGTTCCATGGAACTACTTTCAACAAGACATAAAAATGACTGATGATAGATTTAAGATTTTAGCAGGGCTAAACGCTGTAAAATGTGTTGATTTGGACAGTTGTTTTTAATGATAGTAGTGCTCTACATTGTGAAAAAAATTGAAATAACTGCTGTTGGCTAAATTGTGCTGTTTAGATCTGTGCATAGAAGACCTCTCTACACATGGATCCCCACCACTGCATATCGAGTTGGATGTTCAGTACCTCACCGCATAGTTGGAGGTTTGTGCTTGAGCACAAGGGGGGGGAGAAAAGAGAGAGAAAAAAAGGTGGACCAGGGATGGATTAGATAGGGTTGGGAAAGGAAGTGTGGTGTTCTTTCTTCAGCCTTGTGGAAGTTCCCTGGAAATAGCTAATAGAGCCCTAGTTTTATTAATGGTTATCATCTCCCTCCAGGATCCCTAGAAGTAGAAATTTAGTGGAAATTGTTTATGGCATGGCTTCTGGAAATTGTACTTCCGGGGAGGGGAATGTAGTGGGGGGTTGGGTCATCCTCATTTGGATGGCGCAGGCTGCTGCAGGCTTCAGCTTCTGCCACGGGACTCCAGACCTGTCCCCACACTCCTGGGGGCTGCTATGGGGCTCCAGCCACTGTCCCATCCTGCACCTAGCTGGGCTGCCAACCCTGTTGCTCTGGCCCCAGCTGGTCCTCTGCCCTTAGGTTCCTAGGCTCTCTGGTAAAGCAGCATTTGTGGTCCTGGACCAAAGAGTGCCAGTTTTCAGAGATGCAACATGTATTAGAATTGCTAGGTAAAGTGTAAAGGAAGGTGTGAGCTCCATCCAATGAGCTTATAGTATTAAAAAGATTTATTTTCAATAGATGAGGAAAGGGTTATCAGGAATATGGCAAAGCTGGTGATTGTATTTTTCATAATACTTTTTTTTCCTACTAGATTGTTCTCAAGTGGCCTCTAACCCTTGCTATGATCTGTTAAATACAATTCTTCCAACCACAAACTTTAAAAAAAAAACAACACTCCAAGATTAGCCTCAAAATCACGAGTTTAGAAAATGTGTGTTGCATTTCTTTTGGTTACTAAGCCTTTATAGTGCACTGTGGTCACATGTTCAAGCTTTTCTCTTGCAACCATATGGGGTAGACTCTTAAAACAAATAAATAAAACCCAGAGATTTGACATAATCACATGCTTCTTGCTGATGCTTGGGCTGTAAGAAAAACACATCACGTCACAAGAGTATTGTGAGGGATGGCAACATTGCGGTATCTTTCAGGAGTCAGGAAAGAGCGTTTTAGGAGAAAGATCTCAACACAAACGGGAGCAGCTCAGGAATGGAGTACAATGGAAGGAAACTGCAGAGATGGTTGTAGGAGTTGTGGAGCTTGTTGAGGCTGGCATTGTTCTCAGAGATGGTTGAGCTGGCATAGAAATTCTTCTTCCCAGTTCTTGTTTAAAATGAGAAACCCTCTCTCCCTGCAGGACACATGGCCCTGGTCTACACGAGGGAGTTATTTCAAAATAATAAGTGGAGCAGCCACACTACCAAGCCCATTATTTTGAGAAAATGGGCTGGTTATTTCGAAATCTGTACTGCTGCTTTCCTTGGAGAATAAGCTTATTTTGAAATAGTTATTTCAGGAGTTATGATGTCAAATGAGGTTGTTTTGAAATAATTTCCTATTGTAGACATCTCCATGGAGTCTTGAGTCTCTGCATCTTGAATACTGATCGCTTTATCTGTGGTATTAGGAGTTGAGTGTGCTCAGAAGCCTACTGGATGAGACTGGTTAGGCGGATAACTGAATGACTCTTCACAAATATGGTGTTTCCACTGGCATTTGCTCAAAGTTGGATTCCAATAATGAAGTATTCAAGTTCATGAAGATTTTCTGTAAAATCTCCCTGAGCCCTTTTTGTTTAGTAAGCTAATTTTTGAATAACCCTCCTTGTATAATGAAATAGTATGACAGCATGGACCTAATCCTGCAATCCTTACTCACTTGAGTATTCCTTATTAACACAAGTTAACCTGTTGACATCAGTGGATCTACTCATGTGTGTAAACAGTGAGTAAGGATGGCCACATTGACCCTTTCAATAGCAATAGCTTGGGCAATGTAAATAAACCGCTGGTGAATTTCCACAGAGCCAAGGGAGAAGTCCCCATGTGTGTTTTTATTTTTGCTGGCAAATAGAGAAGAAACAAGTTATGAACCCAAAGTGTTCTAAGTTTTTTACATGATTCTTTAAAGTACATATGAGGGTGACTGGTCTATCATTTCAGTCACATTTTCTTTTTTCTGCAGTCCAGTACTATTCCAGAGGATTATTACTTTGAGCTGGTATTACAAATAGGATATTAAAATTATGGAACTTCAGGATATTGCTCTTAGAAACATACTTCTGTTTTATTTAAAGCAAATTACTTGTGATCTAAAACAATACCTTAAGAAGGAATATTTTAAGATTCATTCACATATCAGTGGATTTGCTGTAGTTTCCTAATGGTCTTTAGTAGAGGAAGTAAGTGACACTGATCAGTGAAGGTGGACGGTAAGATTTATAATGTATTTGTGCTAGCTGATTGCCAACAGAACTGGCCTTTCCCAGTGGTGCTGTACGCATACTTGGAAAATCAATAGGGATTAACCTATGACCTCCCTCACATACTTATACTGTGGTCTGCATTGCTTACCAATATTTCATCTGTTTCACTTAAATGCTGTTACTTACTCAATAATGTGTGGCTGTTCTTGCAAGCTACTAATTAATTTTTAAAATGCAGTATCACTTGAAACTGAGATAAAACACACCTTTAGAATCAGGATGGGTGGAGTACTCTTGGTTTATTTAGTAAATTCATTTAAATTAAAAAATTATTCTTTGAAAGAGTAAAGTTATGCATTTCTATAAAAATATGCACTAAATCAAGTGCAGAGATCTTTTCATGGAAGATACCAATAATGCAGAGTTGCCAGTTTCACTTAGTTTCTTACAGTAGAGTGTAACCTAATGTCCCAGTTTACGGTAGATATATATAAAAACTTATTTTATTTCAGTAATAGCCATTGTTTTAGAGAAGTGTTTTTATTGGACAGTAAACACATTTTAATGCAATAAAGGTCCAATCCTGCTTCTAAAGAGATTAGTGGGAGTTCTGTCATTGACTCCCATCAGAGTAGGTTTCCAATACTGTATTGTTACACATTGCTAATTTAAGCACCACTCTTGCAAACACTCACAGATGCTTAACTTTATGCAGATGGATAATGCCAAACGTGTTTGCTGTATCGAGGCCCAAAATATTTCAACTGTCAACTAAGAAACCATATTTCTTCTGAAAATTATATGCTTACTGTCATCACAAATAACGCATAGGGTTTCTACAACTGGAAGAAGTTAATGAAAAATGTTTTCTTCTTATTTAATTTGTATTTTTGATAATACTTTATTTACAGTCTGTTCAACTACTTCCCCCTGTGTAGTCAATTTCTCTCTTGCTGAAAAGAACATTATAAACATCAACAAGGAATCAGAAATACACTTTAAAAATGTATTATACATAATATATATTGAATCCAGGCCATATTATTGAAAGGCTGGGAAGCTGGATTTTGTTAAAAGTACCAATCCATTTAAAAGGAAAAAATGATAGTTTCTTTTAAATAATAAAAATTTAAAAACTACAGTCCCTTAAGTAGGACAAATTTCTTGTATTCCAATTTTAGGCATATCACATATTTTGCCAAAATCCAAACATCATAACCCAACAAAATAATTTTGTACGTGGCAGTCTTTCTTACTATAGGAACACTTTGAAAATTTATAGTTTATTATGGAAGTATACCCATTCCCCAGAGTTTACTTACAGTTTGCTATTGATCTGGGAGCTGGTATTTGAATTGGTGGATGTACTCAGTAACTTGTTTAAGATACCCTACCTGAACTATTAGTTTAAATAATGTATTCATAAATTGATTAATCATTATAGTAAGAGTTATTAGCTGTATTTATATCTGTGCTATCCGCAATTGACTCCTAGTCTAATAATCACACATACTTGAACAGAAGTTCAATTTTAAATTACAATATTACTGATAATTGCAGTGCTCAAAATAGCACGTTTACAGGGAAGGAAAGCAAATGTATTGGCTTTTGGAGAAAGTTTTATAATGCGAATAGTGAACATTAATATGCTTATTTAATTAACGAAACATGAGTCGCAAATGCAGGTGTAGATTTTTACTCAGTGTATATGTGAAACTTCCACCTATATTAATGAGCCCATGCTGCACTATGGGAAGTGGAAGATGAAAGAAAAAAGGAGCAGGGGAAAGAGAGAGAGGTTGGAGGATCTCCAGAGCAGGATTGGTATCAGGAAAGGGAAGCCCCAGAGCTCCTTCTGTGGGTTAAGAGGAAGATGTCAGCTAGTACTGAATCTCCCCTTGGGCAGCAAGCACTGCCTGCTTTGGGGTGCACAGCTATATATGCCTGTGCCATGTTAGGGGGAACCTTGCCAACTGGCACGAGTAGCTGGGGAAGCTAGTGGTGCTGTTGCAATGCCTGAGGAGTGCTGGAGGTCTGCTGCCAAAGCAGTGGGATCCTTGGGGCAGCTGGGTAGCTGCTATCAGAATGCTGGGGTGTGAGTGACTGCATGATGAGTTGGCTGACTGGTAGTTGCTTGAGGCACTGAGGAGTAGTCGGAAGCTGTGTGTGTATATAAGAGCTGGATGGGAGGATGCCAGGCAGCGTTGGGGGGAGCTGTTGGGGGTGAGGGTAATTTCTGATGGGGAACTGAATGGGTAGGAGAGCCTGCGGCTAGTACTGTGCTCTTCACCCTGTGTCTCACCAACTGCTGCCACTTCTACTTCTGGCTCCTGCCTGGCAATGGCTCTGATCCAACAGGATGAGTCTTCAGAGGGGCTACAGAAAGTTTGCCTGCCAGCACTGCACAGCAACAGCCCTCAGTGTCAGGAAAGGCGACTGCAGGTAGTTCTTGTAGCCCTGATTACGTATTTGTTCTATAAATAAATATTTATCAAATGCTGCTTTCTCTTTCCCCTTCTGTTGCCGCAAGACATTGGTCTCACTTACGTCCCCTCTAAAGAGAGCTTTAAATCTTTAACAGTGCCTGATTTGACAACATCATGCTTTTAAAATGTCTCTGTCTCCATCATAGTTGTTGATATATAGCTGGTGAAAGTCCTTTTAAATTCACTACTTCGGACTATTATTAGTAAAAATAAAGGTTTTGATTTTCACAATATTTGCACAATATTTTATTATTTATTAGAAACAAAATGTGTTGACTGTGTTTTCACAGACTGAAGAATCCCTGTCACTGGGATTTCTATAACAAAAGGCCCTACCATCTCCTGTTGGAGGCTATATAAGTCTTTCCATTGGACTCAGTAGGAGTTGGATCATACCCCAAAGTCTGAGCTTTGATTAAACAAAGAAATAGTCTCAGGAGCGTGTGTGGGAGAGACTACAAACAGTCATGTAACCAGCTGGGCAGCTTCTCTGCTGAGAAATTAGTTTAAAATATTTTTCACTTTGGGTTGACCTCAAGAGTTTTAAGCAAATGGGAGCACAGCATACAGGCATACAGCACCTTGCCTCTGGAATATACTTTCCAGAACTAAAGAACCCATTTAGTAAGCATATTAGCAAAGCACACATCTAACCCTTCATTTTATTTTCTATATAAACCATTGACGTGCATCGGACTCTTGCACTTTATAATACAGTAACTAGTGGAACTTTTTTCATATTTAGTTTGAAAGCCTTTTTGTTTCACCACATGCTTTTTCTGCTTCATAAATTCTACTTTAAAACATTCAACAACCTGCTAAATTAATATATACTGTGTTCTTTCTTTAATGGGTAGGGGAACTTGTCTCTCAGCAGTGCATTTGTTCAGCTCTGTTTTAAAAAAGTGCTGCCTGCCGTGTGAAGGACATCTGCTCACAAATGAATGATTGTGCTTTTGATTCGGAGCAGCACCTTCACTTTAAATGCTGGCTGCAGATGAAAGGAACAGATTGCTGTGGTACCGCTTTTGTGAGGATTCCTCTACCCAGCATGTGGCTTCATACATTATTGAGAGCAAATCCACTTTATACTACCACTCCTCACTGCACTTATTTTGCCAACCTTATTCAGAATGTCAGCATGGGTCACTTTTCTACAAAGGAATGAAAGGCCTGTAAGGAAGATTAAGCAGATAAATTATTTACAGTGTTTAATTATCATTGTACAGGTTTATTAAACTTCGTGGTTACCTAGAAACCTAAGCAGCTGCTAAGAAGAGTCCACTATAGTTAAATAAAAATGTTTTGTATAAAATGAAATCCTTTTATGTGTGCTGTGTTAATATAAATGTTTAAGGGTTTTGTGTGGTGGGTTTTTTTTAATTTTGGGTGAGTGCCAAATTTGACGTGATTTTTTTTCTTTTTTATAATCCATTCCTAGCTCAGAGCTTATTTTGACAGGAGATTCCCAAAGAATGTTCTGCTGTGTTTACTAGAATCCTGGTATACTACTAAGTGTCCTAGACAGCAAGCAGACCTAAAAGGATACACGTGGTAAATCTCAGAAGGCTCTGTTTCAGTGATATTAAGGACAACTGTGTTTTGCCAGAAGCTATAACTAGATGATTTTGTAGCAACAACATTGTAATGCCAAAATATGTTCTGCAATTTTCTTCAGTATTTATATAGGATAAATAATTTACTTTGTTTCTTCTTCAAAACAACTGATTTAGGCTCTAGTGAATCAGAGAAGTGAGGATTTTAATTTTAATCAGAAAGTGCAAACGTTGGTGTGGACTCTCCTCTCAGGAACTGCTTCCACATCTCTGTACACTATTGTAATATAAACTAATGAAATCTATTAAAGATCTGCCCACATAGTTGAAGGGAACCACCTATTAATCTGTCATCTTTGAATACTAGGAGAAAATTAAGACCATCTAGCAACTGTGAATTTGAAAATGAAAAAGGCAGTACTAACCTATTGTACTCTAAGGATCAGTGCCAAATAGGTAGAAATTGACTTAAAGTACTATTTTAAAAAAAAAAACCCTGTTAAATTCAGTACAATGAAATAGCCAAGGACATAGCTATATAAAAGGGGAAATCCTGACCTCATTGAAGTGGGTGGAAATTTCCCCATTGACTTCATAGGGGACCAGACTGGACCAAAAATATGCACTCTTTGCAAAGCTGCTAATTAAACAGAATCCTAAATTTCACAAAATAATCCTGACAAAAATCGTCTATTTTTAAAATGTATTCATTTCTATCCCTCTCAGAAAGAATAGATGCTTACTTACTATCTAAATATTGGAACATAATAAAACTGATCAATAGACTGTTTGACATGGAGTTATTTTTATCTTGCTCTGGCATTATATTTGGTTAATTATATAATCTATCCGGTGGTTTAATTTTCTCCCATTAAAGCAACCAAATCTATGAAGAATTACTGTCATTTGAAATCCCCAGCAATAGGAAGTGTTTGTATGTGATGCAGTATTCCTCAGTCATTCCAGGAGTTGTGGGCATGCATAATTTGGGGAGTTTGCGTAGCCAGTTTTGAAGCCTGTATGTTGAAGCCTGCATGAAAGAGAGTCTGTTTAGCCAGTTCCCTGGCATGGCATCTCTTTTACTATGAAGTTTAGGAGCTGTGGAGAACCAGAATTGAAGTTTCACTGGTCTAAGGCATTTACAGAGCTCAGTTTAACTAAAGCCTGATTCAGAGCTCATTGAAGCCAATAGGAGCCTTTCTGTTTATTTGTATTACTGTAGCTTCTAGGAGCCCTAACCATGTGCCAAACTCCCATCATGCTAGGGGTTGTAAACTCTGACTTTAGTAAAAACTCATTTGGATCCCACTTCACCATCTGTTTCTGCAAAACTCCCAACAGGCCCAAATCCAATGTTCTTATTCAGTTTTTGCTCATTCCTGACGAGCAAAACTTCCACTCGCTTTTTTCCCCAGGGTTACCCTTCAAGGTAGACCCACATTTTCAGTTGGACTTTTTGGTAGCCAGTGTTTCTCAAAGGGCACATCTACACAGCAGTGTTATTTTGGAATAACACCAGTTATTCCAAAATAACATATTGTGTGTTTACACAGCAAGCCCGTTATTTCAAAATACATTTGAAATAACGGGCTTCTTACTCTGACTTCTGTCAACCTCATAGTACGAGGAGTAAGGGAAGTCAGAGGAAGAGTGCTCTATTTCAAAATAAGTACTATGTAGATGTGCCCAAATTCGAAATAGATTATTTCAACTTAAGCTATGCAATTAGCATAGCTCAAGTTGTGTAGCTTATTTCGAGTTTAGCCCTGCTGTGTAGACATGGCCAAAGTGTTCTGCTGGTTTACTTTGGGAAAACTGCTTTGTTTACCGAAAGGGCGTGAAGCTAAAGACCCTTGTTGCTCCCCTTGGCTCCAGTTAGCCATTTCTAGCCAAGGCAAGCCACAGGAAGCAGCATGGCCCAAGCTGTGGCTTTCTGTTACTCTCATTGGCTGGAAATGGCAAATCAGAGCCAATGGGAGCCACAAGGTGCCATGGCTACAGACCCTTAGATAAACAAAGCAGCATGGGACCTCTAATAGAGTGGGCCCATGGAAATGCTACTAATGCTGTAGAGCCTGGCTCATCCACTGAACACTGAACCTCAGCTTGACAGGTATTTGTATACTAACATCATCTATATTTTTGTGATTTCTCCATAAAGAACTGTTTTTAAAATAAGCATATTTCTTTTCACCCGACACAGAAATATTGTTCGCCATGTTTGTATTCACATGTGAATTCGCTCTGTGGTAAATTTTGACCAAACACTACAATTCAAATCTTTAAGGGACAAATCCTGATCACTTTATTCACCTTATTTTTGACCCTTGAAAAACAGGGATCAAATCCTGACATCGTGAATTGAAAAACTCCTATTACATCAGTGGAAGTTTAACTAAGAGAAGGTTAAAGGGCGACTTGATTACAGCCTTGATTACACCTCTGTGTGGAGCATGTGTTTAATAATCTTCACTCTATCAGAGAAAGCTATAAAATGATCCAATGGCAGCATGTTGAAACTAGACAAATTCAGACTGGAAATGAGAGATGTACGTTTTTAACCGTGAAAATAGTTAAACACTGGAATAATGTACCAAGGGTCTTAGTGGATTCTTCATCACTCACAAATTTGAAATCAAGATTGGATGCTTTTCATAAAGTTGTGCTCTCAGAACTACTTTAAGGAAGGCCTGTTGACTGTGTTATACTGAAGGTCAGATTAGATGATCATAATGATCCTTTCTTGCATTAGAATTTATGAATGCTGCTTTTATGTTACAGTGAGAAGAGTAATCCAGGATTACAATGGGAAAATCAGTTACAATTTAGGGATGTATTCTTCAAGAAGTCTGAAGATAAAACACAATTCATCATGTTTTCTTCAGTGTGTCTCCAGATTTGATTCTGCTGTTATTGGGCGAGGCTTAATACTCCATCCCTCCATTCCCCTCTGCTTGACCTCATTTTGGTTTTTGATTTTTAAAATTTTAGTCTTCTATTAAAAGAAAATATCTGACCAAACTGACTGAACAAACATGAACTTCCCAGGTCACAGAAATAAAAATGTACTTGTATTTTCTCAAAGTTGAATAGTTTATTTAAAAGCAATTCTGATGACCGCTACTATTTAGAAAAGAAATATACCTATCCTGGAATTGCAGTTACTCATAACTTTCTGGAAAATTGCAAGTTTCTTCCCTATAGTTCTCAGGCATAAATGCTGTCTGCAGCAGTAATGTAGGAAAAGGTTTTGCTTTGATGTCTCCATGCAAATAAATTAACACCATTTATGGAGGAATCTAATCTCTGTAATTCAGCATTCAGGGGAGCAAAATATAATGTATGCTGTCTCCACTCTTTCAGGAGTTGCATCAAGTTTTAGATTTTTAATGCACTGCTTCTTTTCAGTGCCTGTCTTTAAATATACAGGTTTTAGTATCATTCATCCGGCGGTCATGCTATCTTCCAGACCAGATGTGGAGTTCCCCAAGTTTGCAACCCTAATCTCAATTTGTGGCAAAGTGCTTGCAGTAGTCTGACTTCTGTTCTGTCTTTGCAAGAGAATCTTGCTTTTTGTTCATTCTTTGATGTGTCAGATCCATGCCATAGATCATTACAGTTTTCATTCCCTCCCACCCAGGACTCTAGGGATGAGAATTGTGTGAGAAACAAAACTTTGAGGCAAGGGCAGACACTTGAGCACCATTGTGAATTGTAGTGTTGGACAGTCTGATTTAAAAAAAAACAACTCATCTTTTACTGAACTTGGCTTTTGCCTAGGAATGTGGACAGTTGCAACCTGCTTTCGCAACTACTGACTCGCTTCCTACTTCCCCTTATCTTTAAACTTATCAGATGTGTGGTTTACAACTGCTGCCTCAAACTTATGTCTGCCTTCCATCCTGTATTCTACCATTCTAACATAAACTTCTTTTGCTCCACAAAATATGTTCTCATTAAGGTCTCTAAAGAACTCTTCCTGGCTACATTTTAGGGCTGCTTCTCCACTTTCGTTCTCCATTACCTTTTTACAAATTTTGAGCCCATTGATAGTGCATTCATTCTCAGAATCTTCTCTTTCCTGGGCCTTTGTGACTCCTGATTCTTATCCTATCTCCTTTTCAGGATGGGTAAGGGGGTTCAGAGGTAGCTGTGTTAGTCTGTTTCAGTAAAAACAATGAGGAGCCCAGTGGCACCTTAAAGACTAAGGCTACGTCTACATTGGCAAGATTTTGCGCAAATACTTTTAACGCAAGAGTTTTTGCGTTAAAGTATTTGCGCAAGAGAGCGTCTACACTGGCATGTGCTTTTGCGCAAAAGCATCCGTGCCAGTGTAGACGCTCTCTTGCGCAAGAAAGCTCTGATGGCCATTTTAGCCATCGGGCTTTCTTGTGCAAGAAATTCATGTTGCCTGTCTACACTGGCCTCTTGCACAAGAACAGTTGCGCAAGAGGGCTTATTCCTGAGCGGGAGCATCATAGTTCTTGCGCAAGAAGCACTGATTTCATACATTAGAACGTCAGTGTTCTTGTGCAAGAACTCCCCGCCAGTGTAAACAGGCAACATGTTTTTGTGCAAAAGCAGCTGCTTTTGTGCAAAATCATGCCAATGTAGACACAGCCAAATAATTTTATTATGGCATAAGCTTTCATGAGTTGCAACTCACTTCATCAGATGCATGAAGTGAAAGAAAAAGAAACATATAGCAGGAATAGAGATGGGAGAATTACATCAGAGCTAAATCAATCAGAATAGATGTGGATAAGAAGATGAGAAAACCTGAAGTGGAGAATTACTTATTGTAATGAGAGAGCCATTCCCAGTAACTATTGTGACAGGGTTAGTCCCACTCCTGGGTCCCAGGCCCGTATTCAGTCCACCATCTCCAGTCGAGGTACTGCAGCACAGGTTTTGCTTACCCCTTTCAGTGCCCGGAGCGGCACTTCAAAGGGGCAGCACAGTATTAACACCTGTGATAAATGCGTTAAAAGGATTAACGCATTAATCCTGTCCTACGTTAATTGCAGGCATTAATGCAGGTCAATTGACAGTCCTAGTGTGAACCATAAGAAATAGTGACATCTCCATTTAGGAAAAGCCAGGGAAGAATTCTCAAGGTATTATCCTTAAAGTACTGCTTCTCTCATGCATTATCTTCTGATGTAATTAAAATCTGTCATATAGTTATTAAGCCAGTTAGGAGCCACCATTAACTGGGGAGCCTAGTGGTTGCCCAGTTGTCTTCCCTGAGAGATTGTTACAAATCAAAATGCTTCTGTGATCTCTTAGGAGTTCCACCTATTAGCTGCACCATAGGGATAACTTGTGTCATTCAGGGACAGCACCGCGTTAGAGGATGACTATCCCTGCTACATCTATCATGCTTTGTGTTGAGATGAGAAGTAATAAAGTAGTTTGATCCTTTGTCATCCCTTTTGTGAGCCAGGGGGATTCATTGTGTTCCCCTGAGCCATTACCTGGCTCTTATGTAGGAGACAAAAGAAAAATTAGATAAGGTGAGGCGCGAGAGTTTTATGCATCCGGTTCTTTGGCCCTTGGATAATCACTACCTACATTGAATTTCTCTTAAATCCTGTGAGTTCTCTAGATCAGTATTTCTGAAAGTGTTCTGCAGAATCACTGCTCTAGATCTCTCTTTCTGAACCTATCTTTTTAAATTTTTAAAATATTACTTGAATTATAGTAACACCTCCAGCCCCCATATATGATTAGGGACCCATTGGCTAAATAATGAGCTTTTCTAAGGAGAAAGGATAAAATAGGGGACAGGAAACTGAGAAATGGAGAGGCAAAGTGAGTTATGCAAGGTCACCCACTAAGTGGCAGAAGCAAGAAGGGACCCACGTCTTCTGACTCCAGTGTTCTATGTACTAGGCCACACTGCTTATATTACTATATATAACTGAAAATCCGTGATGAGTAAATGTTTATTTTAAATATTTATATATATATTTTATGTTTAGAATTAAAACTTACTACTAGAGTTGGTTAAAACCAATGCGTTTTGGTCAAAATTCAACCAGTGTAATTTTCCCCTAGAGGGAGGATATCATTCACACAATATCAAAACTTTTCCAGATCCTGGAATCAATGGTGTTGACAGCCTTGATGGTACCCTGACCCTAGAAGAGACAGGGCCTCTAGCAGAAGGGGTGGGGCTGAGTCTGGACAGGCCTTAGTGTCGCATTTCTCCCAAGCATCTCTCAGTGCTCCAGCAACTATTTAAGGTCCCTGGGGCTCCAGACGCTGCCACTGCCACAGTAGCTTTGGCAGCGTCCAGGAGCTCCAAGCCCTTTTGTATTTCCGGATGCCAGCGTGGTTATTCCCTTTGCCCTCCTCCTTCCATTGGACCTGCCTAGAATCTATACAGAAACACAGGTAAAGATCTGCCTAACGTAAAATAGAATCTAGCTCCAAAAAATTCTTGGGAAACGCTGTTAAAATTGAGTAATTTTTTTTTTTCAGACACATCCTATCCAGTGATCTATGCTTGCCCTTTTCACTGGAGAGACCCACAAGACAAACTCGCATGAGAATTAGATGAAATTAAATGTTGGTATTTCATTAATTGTCGGATTGTTTTCAATATGGTGGTGTTTATATGTGGCGGCAGTTACGCTTCCACCAAAAGCATGGCACCGAGAAATAATGAAATCCATCGAATAACTACATATATAGTTATTATTTGTATTGTCATAGTACTGTAACTATTCCTAAGTTTCAGGGCTCCACTGTGCTAGGCACTGTACAGACACAACAAAAAGATGATTCCTATCCCAAAGACCTCATAATCTAAGTAGAAGACAAGTGATAACAGATGGAGACATATGAGTGGGGAAGTACAAAGAAACACAGAGAAAATATGGGTCAGTGGCCTAGTATACAGTGGTCTCGGCATGTCACTAGCCTACCCGCTGACAAGTTTTTTGTAGACATCACTGCAAAAGGACAGATTTGAAGGAGAAAAATTAAGCGGCTTCCCATACAGGAGGGGCAGTATGGAGACAGCAAGAAGATGCTTGTTTGAAAATTTAACAAGGGGAAGGGAAAAGGCAGCTTTCCTTGGGGAATTAAAGTCCCCAAACTGAAAACAAAGAAGATTATATCTGTGTGCAGCTCTTTACACGGCTCATTGATTTATTTGGTAGATGAAGAGGAATTCATAGTTGTGTGGAATACAGTGAAGTAGGGAGCAAACCTGCAGGTGCTGTTTTCCTGTGTTTAAGATATTCTAGGATTGTGTGGAATATTCAGAAAGATACTGCACTCAGAAATAATCCCTATCCGTATCTCCATCGCTTTCCCCTTGCAACAAACAAAATGAATTAATGGCTCAGAATTATCCAAAATAGAATGCTAATTAAGACTTTTAGTCTTTTAAGGGAGAGATGAGACTTCTTAATGGTTTCTTCAGGCAGAAACTAAGGTTTTTGTCCTAATGGGTTAGATTTCTAACTTGCGATTCAATCAGTAATTAACTTTTCTTGGTAACAATAAAAATGTATATAGGCTTTCATGAAAAATTCATTTTAATCTGTATTGAGTGCAAAGAAAATAGTGCCAATGCATTGTGCAAGATGTGGCATGGCTAAACTTTCAAAGTGAGGGCATGCAAAACTTAAAGCTTTCCCAGCAACATAATTCTGTGAGGTTGGATATCCTGTATATTTTTATGCATTTCACAGTGTGAAGAGGAATATATTGGACCACACACTTAATGGAGAAAATCAGGAATAGAAAATAATACATCTCTGGATCATTATAGATATTTCTTCTGTTGAAACTTTATTTCCTGGTTTGTTGTGATTTTAACAGTGAAAACATTAATATTTGCCCCCATTTAATTTCCTAGATTGTAATCACCTCTGCATTTTTCTGTGTCCTGCAGGGCAAATGCATTGCTGCTGGTGCATTGGGGCAGTCTGAGTCTGAATGTGGTGCCCCTGGTACTATATTACCTAATGTAGAAAACTGTTCAGTAACTGGCTAATGACTTTCCTTGGGCCATCAAGGTTCCCTGGTGCGCAAACTAAACATATTAGGGTTACATTTTATTTTCAGTGAAATCCACATGCAAATATTCTCATTACATATGGATGTGACACATGATTAGGATACTAGAAATGAATCTTCCAGCAATGTGAATCGTGCTGTACTGTCTGGCTGCTGCATACACAACAAGATGTGTCTCTCAAATACAATGGCAGTAACAGTGCAAACCACCTTCCCTGAGACCCATTTTTGTCTAGTCCAGAAGTCTGAAATTAACAAAGCTAATGTCAAGTGAATTTTAATGATGTTTCAATATGTTTCTAGTCAGGATCAATTAAAATGTCAGTGCTGAACTGGGAAACACGTAGTTTACTTTAGCCCCTTACATCTTCAGAGTACAGTATAAACGTTAACTAAACATAGACTGATAAATTAAAATGTTGACCTTTGTTATCCGAAATTAAAAGAAAATGCTGTGTGTTACAAGGTGGTAGAGGTAATATCTTATAGTGTGCCACCTTCTGTTGGATGAGAGGCAAGCTTGGAGCCACTCAGAGCTCTTCTTCAGGCCTGAGAAAGGTACTCCTAGTGTCACAGCTAAATGCAAGATTGTTTCCCAGAAGTAGTTAGCACCTGATATAAGAGACCATTCAACGTAAAGAGGCCTGGTACCTCTGCATTCATAGGTCAATAAGAGGGGATTAGCGGGTTACCGATTGTTGTAATAAACCATAAATCCAACACGTTTTTATAGTCCATGGTTTTTAGTGTCTAGCAGAGTTATGGATTTAAGATATATTGTTTATCACATATAACTTCTCCAGAGGGAGCTGGCAGCTAACTATGAATTTTTTACATTTTTTAATCAAATAACCTAGAGTGAGGTAGGTGTGTAGCTGTCATATTAACGGCTGGAATTTTTAAAAGACTTCTATCTAACATCTGTACACTCATTTTCTAGATAATATGCCTTCCCACATGTGTTTATGTATTTTATATATCCATATATGATTTCCTTATAAAGGCTGATCATTTAGTTTTAAGATGAATTACGTTCCTATGATACAAAGGATTAGACTTTTCATGTCTCTGATTTTAATAGCCACCAGGGGGCATTGTGGCTTGGTTGTCATCCACAAACTTAGAGTATGCCTGTAAATCTGAAATCTGGGGAACATGTGTGATTTCTCTTCAGGCGGAATCCTGCCTGGAAGGGAGCAGAGTTGGATTTCCATTTGCTTTACAAAAAACCATAATGTTGTCAGATTTGCTAAGCATAGTAAATTGAAGATTAACATGCAATATGCAATTACCTAACTACAGTACAAAGTAGATCACATTTTTTATGTTTCTTCTGAACTTACAAGTTGAAGGTTTCACTAGGGTAGACTCAAACAAATTCAGTTCCAACATATTTTTTGAAATGTCAGAAATATATTTAAGATAATAATTAAAACTTTAAAAAACTTGGGCAATAAGTTGCCCTCAGTTTTTAAGCAGGCCCTCCTGTTGATTTCAATAAAGAGAATTAGTAGGCACTGTTGGTCTTACATATCAAGTTGGATTAATAGATGAGAATATTTTGCATTTGTTTGGCACCTTTGATGTGAGATTCTGACAGTGTTTTACAAAGATTTAATTAAGTCTGATAAGAAACCTTT
Organism: Pelochelys cantorii; assembly: GCA_032595735.1. NCBI lineage: Eukaryota > Metazoa > Chordata > Testudines > Trionychidae > Pelochelys > Pelochelys cantorii. The sequence continues at coordinate 33,081,412 of CM064339.1, forward strand.
TTGATGGATGTAGTATACTCATTTCACAGATGAGTACATGGAGGCACAGAGAGATTAACTGACTTCCCTAATCAGTATTCAGGTCAGTGACAGAAAGGGGAACATACCCCAGAAGTCTTGGCCCAAAATCTTCTGCTCTAACACAGATTCATGACCCCCTTGGGTTTTCTGTCGAGCAGTTAAGTGACCTATTGTCATTAGCAATACTTGTGTTTTGGGGTGTCCATCTGAGAACAATTGGAGCTGACTACTTGGCGGGGCTGTTTAATCACCTGTGAAGGTGTGCTGCAGCGCACCTTGGTGGGAACACTGATTGGCATGATTAAATATTGTCCAGTTGAGGCACTACTTGGTAACTTTGTGTATGATAAGGCATCATCAATAATTCTTGTAGGCCTTCTTTTGCAGTGTATTTCTCAATATAGAGTTCTCAGCACTGCAGCACATGTTTGAATGATTATATTACAAATGTGCAGTGAAGTCTGCTTTTGATATTCCTTTCTACTGTCCAATGGAAAACCAGCAGTTTATATCCAGTAATTTAGATATCAGTCCTCACTGTAATTAATAGGTTATAGATTATACTCTGGATTTTTTATGATAATGGCCGCAAGATTGGGAATGCTGTTATCTGTTATAAGGCCTTGGGGCTTACCTGTGTGCTACAGCAAAGTACACCAGAAGGGTTTGATTGGCAAAGTGTTGTGACATGCTATGCACCAGCTATCCCGTTTAGATCCTGCTGGCACACAGTAAAAGGTGCCTAGTGCACATTAACTTAGTACTAATATACAGGTCACACCTCTCTAGTACTTTGTTGGATGCATGCAAAAACTTTCCCAATCTAGTTTGTTTTTAACTCACTTCCCAATCTGATAAATATACTTATTAGGGCTTCTGGCATATTGTGCCTATAGTGTCTAGTCAGATTTCAGTGATGTAGGAAATAGCAAACTTCACCTGAATCAAACACTCCACAGTTTTAAAAACTGAATTTTCTATTATCAGTGTTTTCCTTCTATTCTACACTCCCTCCCTTCTAGTTTCAGGGTACAATATGACATACACTGATGTTACATTTTCTTTCCTTCTCAACATTTATATTATCACAATATTCTGCAACACATTGAAACCAGAGGCTTCTTTTGACAATTTTATTTCAAAGTTTGTCGTGTCTTCGGGGCAATCTTCCCTTCTTTTTCTTCTGCTCACATATCTTCGTACATGGGGAGAGACCTTTTTGGGGTCAGGGGCTGCTGACCCACAGAAAAATCCGTTAGGGGCTATACCCAAGTGAGAAGCAAAAATCAAACAACACCAAAAACCAAAACCAAAACAAAACCCTCACTGAGATGGCCCCCGACTGAGAAGGACAAAGACATTCTCCACATTTCCCTTGCATACCAGAGCCTTGGGGGACCCAGGTTAGTAGATTTTATGTGCTCCAGCCTTGTTGGGTGGATGGTGTGTTGAATGGTGGGGAGGCCCCGAGCTTTAGGTTCCCCACCCCTGTAAATCTACACTGTGCACTCCAGAACTGCCTTCTCTTGGCATGGTGACCTCTCTAAATGTCTCCAAAACTTTTCATAGTGTAGAAAATTGGCTCTCAACCAACCTTGTCCTTAGTGTGCTCAATAAGAGAACACTATCAGTAAACGCACTGTCCTTGGATAACTTTACCGAGAAAGCACCGAATCTTGCATTACTTTAACAAATAATTGGCTTTCATTTATTGCTAAGATTTTTCATTTCTTTTAATCTATGCAGAAAAAGCTTAAAAAGAAGAATGACACTAGATATAAGGTAAAGCCATTCACTGACGCTCTAGCTGTGCTGGTGACAGTCTTCACTTGTTCCTGGGAAATCAGGGTGGGGTGGGGCAGCCAGTCCTCAGTGCAGCCTGGACTATGCTGCGCCTCCCTCAGGACTGCACCATGTGGGCCTTTTAAAATTGCTTGGGTTTAGGGCAACTGCCCACTTTGCTCCCTCCCCCCTCGCCATTGGCGGCTCTGTCCTGTAATCTCTCACTGTATGCAAATGTCAGCACCAGTTGTAATGCAGTTAAGGTAAACAGTTCAGTGATGGTTAGAGGCAGTGCTTCAAAATAATTTAAATGTTATCTTACAAAACTGCCAAACTAAACAAGATAAAAACTGGATGAGATATTTCGTAGATGTTGAAAAAGACTTAAGGTCTTGCACTGGTTCATTTTGAAAGTGAATTTTCTTTCCAAAAGCTGTTATTTTAAGCCTAAAAAAAGTTTCTATAGTAGAGATGTCTGCCAGTTGGAGCAAAAGATTATGAAGTGATTATACTGTGTTACTGTTTGCATATCCTCATATATTTCTTGTTATTCTAGTTGAGTACTACATTCAGACAGAGGTTGCCAATAAAGTTTATTGTAGGAGCTAAGTGTCAATATCTGTAGTACCCCCCGCCTAGGGTGCTTGTAATTAAAATGCCACAGATAGTCTGGGAGATGCATGAAAATTTGATGGCAAATTGATTTCAGGTTCATCTTGAAATTTGTCCTCAGCTGGACTCGATACTGCTGGCAGACATTGGATGGCTTTTGTCAAAAGGGTTTGCTGGAATGAGACAGAGGTGCCTTGATCTGAATATTAAATACAGCACTTGACTTATGACAAATTGTTCACTTAGTACCAAAACACTCCTTCTTTATATACACTGTGTCTATGCAATGTGTAGGAAGCCATCATTCAGGTCTATTTTACATAAGAAAATAAGTTATATAAAACTAATTGGGCACATGAAAGAGCAGATTTAGAAACACCATTTACTAATCTCAAAATAGATAGTAGAAACATACAAACTCTCTAAACAGTGCTTAGATTTAACTGAGCAGCACTGAGAAAAAATGTTGTCAAGATAGCATGTAGATTTAAATCTGTTTATTTTATGAGACTTAATTTCTTATTTAAAAATGCATAGAAAGCAATTGGAGCAAATATATAATACTTTATAGTTCCTTTATTCATATTACTGATAAGTAAGAATCTTAGTGATTTCAGTAAGACCTCTGTATTCATAGTTTTGTATCTGAGCAATAAACTTCTGCTCAGAGTAGGCACTTGAAACAAAGTCTCATGATGAGAATAAATTATATTTTACAAAATACAAAAATAAGTTTAGCTCTATTTTAAAAACATTACTTGTTTCAGTGTGTATTGTGTCTCAAGACTGCAACATCTCCTTAGGGTTAACCTGGAATTGTTTTGTTTTGTTTTGTTTTTTTTATTTAGAGGGTAATTTCTCATGCTTGTTTAAGGCCTGATTTTGCAGTGGGGACCCTGCTTATGCTCATCCTTAAAACAAAACCTGAATAACACACTTTAAGGGCTTGGAAGAGGGGAGGAGGTGTGGGGTTCTCTGGGCTAAAAGCAAGAGTGGGGAAACATTGCTGAAGAAAAGGAAGATGGTGGGTAAAGAGAGACAGGGTGGTGAGGAATGTAGGAAAGGGGAAACAGGAAGAAGAAGGAAAGGGATTAAGTCAGGGCTACTTAACACGCGGCACGCTGCCCATTTGTTTGTGGTGCGATTTGGGTTTACACGGGGCTCAACACGTGGCCCACGGGTGGGATCCTTTGAACATGGCCTCCACTGGGAACACACTTCACAATGGCAAGTCAATATAATGGTCTTCTTTTGATATGTGTTTTAGTAGTTACATTCCTGGACTGTCATTGCTCATTAAAAGTGCTGTCATATGGGTGGAAATTGGGTACATATTGCATTTTATTAATATCAGCAGAACTGATTTAAATGGGACCTGCATGTTGTGTAGTCTTGCCTTAATCTTTGTATTCATGCGCGCCAGTGTGAAAGAAGCTATTTGCATACATTTGCATATATATTTGCATGTGTATGCAACCACACTTAAGTTGCAGCCCTCAGCATGTGCTGTGAGTATCACTGTGGCCCCCAGGGCTTCCAAAGTTAAGTAGACCTGCATTAAATAATAGTATAATGGGCATGTAAAACAAAGTTGGACAGCTGTAGTACCACTGGTAGGAGAAACACAGGATGAAGAGGGATCAACAGCCAACAGTAACCCATATACATAGACTCAAGATCATCTCATCTGAAGAAATGGGTTTTGCCCACAAAAGCTCGTGATACTAGACATATATTTTTGTTAGTCTCAAAGATGCCACAGGACTACTCATATTTTTAAAAAGTTGTTTTTAAAGTTACAGACTAACATGGCAACTCCTCTGAGACTTTTAAACAGATATGGCAGGTGGGGAAATAGGCTGAGGGTGAAATCTACTAAAGTCAATGGAAGATTTGTCTTTGACTTAATTGGATGGTAGAAATTTACTCCCAGAATCTGATATTGGAGTTGAGTGAATGATAATTGCAGGTGACTGTGAAGTCTTTTCCTGGCCACTTTTGCTCTTCTCCATATGGAGAAGGCCCTTGGAGGCCTCCAGACTTGGTAACTTCCACTTGGACTTGCAAAACATTTAACTTTTCCCTTATTCACAATATATTGCTATATTCCTGTGAAGGAGCTGCCTGCAGGAGACTTGAACCTGAAGCAGGCTTGCTAAGTGAGCTAACAAGAGAAACCTGGCTCAGGGCGGGAACAGAAAGCTGTTAGTTCCTTAAGGACAGCTGAAGCAGTCATTTAGGAGAGCTGACTCTGGAAGTCTACATAGGAGTCAGTTCAGAGCAGGACAGCTGTAAGCCAAGCCCTAGGCGAGTCATGCTAAAGAATTCAGGAAAAAGAAAAAGAACTAGATGAAGGAAGCCTTTTGCTCACCCATCCTCTGAGGTAAGAGCTATGCCTTGGCACGCTGAGTTTTACTTTTGAGTTACCACCTGAATAAACCCAGACTCCTATAAGGAAGGCAATTGGACAAGCAAGTATGTGGAGTCTCTGTAACAGGGCCTAGAAGAGAGAAAATATAGGGCAGGGCAGAGCAGAAGCACCTCTACCACAAGAGGAAACACGTGGGCAGCCAACTTACCTACAATTACATGCAAACAATAAAAAAAGTTAAAATGCCAATTTAAGATTTTCCATATCACATTAATTTGCCACCTTTTTCATAATGATACAGTGCATAGGGTTAGTGGTGCTCAGTGTGTGTACTGTATGAGTCTGAAGTCTGTAGGGCACCTCCTTCACTTGTCGGTTGTCCTGCTTTCGGTTCTGATGCCTGGTGCTTGGTATGAAAGTGGCCTGCATCACTTGGAAGTAGCAATTGTCAGAGAGAAACCTCTTCAGCCCATGCGATATTGCGCTGGAACACACTCCATGAGGATGGAATTGTCACAGGCTTCAGCTGTCAAATGCTAACAATTCTCCACTGTGCATGTGCAGGTTTTTTTATGGTTTCTAGAGTTGCCAAATTTAGGCAAATGCAGCATTTTATGAGAATAAAAAAGGTACTACACTAACACCAGTGTGATCCTCTAGGCAAGCTTCTCAATGAAATAATTGGACAAATATATTTGTAACATAGACAAAACAACACATTTTCCCAGAATATCATCTCAGAAATGGCTTTTCCAATTTTTGTTTCCACTTTAATAAAATCAGCCTTCAGATATCTGGTCTGGAACACTTTCACCCAAACAGTTTTGCCAAGTAATAACAACTGAGAACAGGGCCTTATAAATGAAAGTCTGACAAACTTAACTACATCTTGTTACTTACTCTGCTTATAATCTCAATTAAATTTTCTGTTTCAGAGACCAAATTTCAGGTGACATTGTGCTGTTTGGTATAATTTAAATACTAGCATTTTCTTAACACAGCTTTCCTGCTAAATAATGCCAGAAATTGGCATTTGGGGGCTTTAAACGTATACATTTACTGCTGTTTCCTAGTTTACTCACTGGTTGAACTGAGCTATGGAAATTGAGCTGCATGATAAGGACATGAGGATTCACTTCACTTCATTTTATTTTGATTTTTGTAAAATACACATACTAGGGTTGCCCATCCCAAGCTCTCAGCAGCGCTCTCAGTATCTAAAGCAAGTCAGCAATTGCTCTAGAATAAGGTAGAAAGTGTCTCTTAGGTGGTCCAGTTCTAAACTGAAGTGACTGATCTCATTTCAAATGGTCAGTTTGCTTCCTCCTTTTCTGACACTGGTGGGATTGTGTTTTTATTTCCAGGTAAGATGGATTTATTCACTTTGTAAATATTATATGGTACAGAAGTCTTTATTTTTTCATATAATCCTTGTTTACAAAGTCAATACAATCCACTTGAAAATATGTAGCAAACACTGCAGTATATTAGAATCTTGTGTATTGTGTTTGCTGTAGGAACAAATTCAATATAGCGACTCTCCAACAATTGACATGTCAAGTAATGTATCAACTTTTGGTATATTACTTTTTTCCTCATCCTATTACTACTTATCAAAAATAACTCACCACCCACACTTTTCTTCTCATTAAGAGCCAGAGCTGCAAGACATACTGAGTGCTATCCATTCCTACAAGTCTCAATGATATCTGACAGCGCTCAGAATTCTTGCAGGAGGTACCCTGGATGTAGCAAGATTGTATCTGAAAATATTACCATAAAATCACTCAAAAGCATCTTTGTGATTTTGATCAAAGAGATCATTCTTTACCTTTGAGGTGAAGGGAAAGGAATCCATTTCAATACCAAAATATCTTAAAGAAGAATAAATACAAATAAAATGGGCCTGTTAAATTTATTTATACATAATATATATTTGAGAGAGTTTGCCTGTTTACTTGTCTGTTTGTTCAAGAACTCCCCTTAAACCATAAGAGTTAGAACCACCACATTCAGTGTACAGCTTCCTCTTATTGTAACTTAAAACATCGGAGGGGTTTGGTGTGCCAAGAAAATGGGATGTGCCTGGCATAGGATTGCTTGTCCTAAAACCATACAGAAAAGAGACAGAATCACCAGGCAGGTGAAAGGAGATGGCTGAGGCTACCTCCCTGTCCGGGACTGCCTCAGCCCAGAGTCTCCCACCCCATAGGTGCCCTTTAGGGTTGGCAGGGGGACTGAAGCTCCCCATCACCAGTTCATACAGGGACATGGTTGGCTGCTCCCCTTCATCAGGGAGCGAGGGGAAGGTGCACAGTTTGCTGCATTCCTCACTCTGGCTGGGAGTTCAGGAGGCAGCCGAGCTTTGCATGCTGCTGTCACTCTCTGACGGGGCATGAAGGGAAAGAGCAAGTATCCCTGGTACAGCTCTGGGGAATGCTTTGGCCCCCTTCCTACACACTCACTCCCTACACACAGTCCCCTGCCCAAAGTCCCTCTTTACCTCCCCAATCATCACTCTTGCATGACCCTGCCCTGAGCCTCTCCAAGGACCGAGCAACACTGGGTAAATGTGCTGGTAATATATATTTGAAATGTTTTCTATTTCTGTATACACCCTATTTCACTTACACTAAAAATCTGTTGTAACTCAGTTTTTGCTCTGACTCACCACATCTTGGTTCAAATAGCAAAGAAATGGGTTGGACATTTGACGGGGACTCAGGAGATCAGTTTTATTTTCAACTCTGCAATTAGCCCTCCTGGGTAACTTACGTCTTGTCATTTTATTTGTGCAAGCCACTGTTTGCCTTTTTTCTTTGTTGCCTCAACATGATAGGTCATGTGAAGCATTTCCTATCACACCCAAAGAGCTGTGACCATATTTGATCAGTGGCTGTAATATAGTGGAATTTGGTATTCTTAGATTATGAGTATGAAGTTCCCTTATCACACTCATGCAACTGAACAGCACAATTTCTAATATTTCAATTTCATCAACTGTCTTTCTTGAGCCTCTCCACTGACACTGAGAATTGGAGTATCCAAAAAAATAGTTTCTGTGGCTATACAGCACAATGCTGCTGCTCGCACCAGGGAATCTAGGGTCTGTACTGAAGTTGTGCATGGGCTAGCTTGGGACCAGCTTGCACAGTGGTCAATAGCTATGTAGCTTACTTTAGTGAAGTTTTGCTGCTCTTCTTGGGGCCCTTGAAAATCATATGACATTTTTAAAAGATCCAATGGACTCTCAGCCCTATACACAGTAGGAAATTTCCAGCAAGTGTGTGTGGGGAGGAAAGGATTATAAGGAGAGCAGCAGGTGGAACTTCACAGATCTAATGGGAATGGAGAACTCCTTGGATTGCAGAGCTTAGGGAGCAAGGAACAGTATTGTCAGGCAGCAGGAGGGAGGAATGAGTTAGAGGAGCAAGAGTCTGATGAGGGGCATGTGTGTGATCATGCTGTCATTGACAAAGACTGTCTGCCTATGTAGCACAACATGCATGGTCTATAAACGTCTACATGGGGAGAAGTTTTCTGATTATAGAGGACTCTTTAGCATCAGAAGATACAATGGCTAGAAGCTGGCCAGATTTTGATTAGAAATAAGATGGTTTTAATGGTGAGGGTAATTAACTACTGGAACTGTTTACCAAGGGATGTGATGGACTCTCCAGCATTTGAAATTTTTTTGTTAATAGTCAACAATTGCTCTAGCTCAACCAGAATTGGGCAGGATGCAGGAATTACTAGGTAAAGTTCTATGGCCTGTGTTATGCGGGAGGTCAAATGAGATGCTCCTGATGAACAGTTCCTTCTAGGCTTAAAGTCGCTGTATTTAAAAAAAACCCATCCCTGTAGAGTAATGGTATGTTCAGAACCAAACCAGACTTTTTAAATCTTCTTCTCAGGGAAGAGCATACTTCTACTGGACTCAGTTACCTCTTTCTTGTTGTGCCAGTAGATCTTCATGGTAAAATTTTGTCTGATTTTTTTTTTTTTAAATCAGCTTTTAAAAATCTGTTTTGATTTTTTTTTTTTAAGTTCCTCCATGTGGTTATTTTCAGGCAGACTCCTGACCCAGAGACCAAAGTCTGTGACTATACTATGCTCATACACTCTACATTATAATATATGATTAGTACATTATTCCTTTCAAATGTTTATATTAATTGTATTTATTATTTAGAGTACTATGTATGCTCATCAGCTTGTGCTTGTGAGTTCACATCGACATGAAGAGGAAGGATGGTGGTCAGAGAACAGGGTTGTAAATCAGGAAATCAGTGTTCAGTTTCTAGCTCTGCTGTAGGCATTTTCTTTAACTGCCTTGCTGTTTTTATCTTTTCTACACCAGAAAGTGGAGGAGGGGGTAACCATGAGATACAGTTGTGATTAATTTAATAACTTATTAATATTACAGGTTCATGTGCCAATTTTAACAAACTATTACAATAGTTTTAAAAATCTGCCTCCTATATTACCTTGACATACTCAAATGGCAGGTTACAGCTTAACGTTTTTTAGTCCCAATGTGTTTTTAAAAATAAACAAATGTAGTCTCTCATGATTTTCTCAGTCATATCCTGTTTCCCTCAATAAATGTTTGCACAAGTTCCTATAATGACATTTGTGATTCTGTTCTACAGAACAGCAATAATTAATCTATTCAGTGCTTGTTGAATACAATCTTGCTATTCTGTCTACATTGTCATTTCTATCTGTGAGCCCCTCCCTTCCTTCAAAAGCTATTACATGACCTCCAGATCTCTCTTAGACTCCATGTATTACCATTAGAAGACATCCACATTGGGAAATCATTCTGTTCCTGTTGTTGATTAATATTTTATCAGCCACGAGAGGAAATGGTATTCTTTAACAACACTAATAAGTAATTGAGCAGATGAGATGCCCCTGCTAGCTTTGGTAAAGTAGTATGTAGAGTTTATAAAAGAAGAGCTTAGAAGAGATTTAGGATAATAAAGTGAACAATTTCAGAAGAAAATGTTGTCTATTGTGAAAATCCAGTATCAGCGTCAGCAGAAAATAAATAGCAATCATCTGTCTTAAACAATAACTTGCCAAAAACAGTAGTTAAAAAAGTACCTCTTCCTCCAGTTGGTATTTGATTATTTTAACGAAAGTACTTGATCTGTGTCTTCAAAGAAAGTTTAGAATGTTTAAATGAAAACTACTATTATAAACAGGTAAAAAATGAGGAGGGCTTAATGCACAAGTGTTCAAAGGCTTCTTTCAGCTCTGTCCTGATAACATCAGTATTTAGAATAGGAAAAGCAACTATTGGAATAGAAATTCACACATTCACTAGTTAATCTGGATTTACTGGTGGTGTGTGTGGTGGTCTGGGTAGTGGATAGTACAGTCAAGAAACACAATGCCCCACTTCTGTCATTTGTTGAAAAGTTTTACCATATTTCACTGTAATAGACTTTCCTGGGCCACCTACTTCAATATGGGAGAGGAAATATTGCCTTAAAGATATGTCTATACTGAGAGCAAATGTCCCAGCCCAGGTAGACAGATTCAAGCTAGCACTCTAAAAATAGCAATCTGAGGTGTTCCGGTTCTAGCAGAAGCTCCAACTCTCAAATGCACCAGACCCTCTAGTCTTGAGAACCCAAGCTCCAGAATTACTCAGAATGTCCACAGTTCCATTTTTAGTATGGTAGATGAAGCCCTGCTAGCACAAGTCTCTCTACTTGCACTGGGAGGCTCCCTCCCAGATGCGATGTAGACATATGCAATGTGCTTTTGCATACCACTAGCTCACATAACTATATAATAATGTTGAATTGGTCAGTGTTCTCCTCTGGTGCTGGAGGAAGATGAACTGTCCATGTTGACTTCTCTAAGAACTGGGAGTAGCCTTTGATATTGACCAAGAAAGGAGAACAACATGCTGTGGCTCCAGAGAGGAGTAGATTGGGTCACTTGTAAGTGTGGCCTCCTTTCTTTCCATTGTGAGACTTCCGAGAGGGGGTATATATTATAAAATTGCTCATTTATCCAGACGGCTTTTAATTTACATTACCACCAGGTTATATGCCCTTAGACATCCTAATCAGTGTGTGTGTGAGGATGCTAAGGTATTAGATGGATTAACGTTAAGCATCTTTGAGTTTGTTGGAAGAGATATGAAGGGTTCATAAGAGATCACCATTATGGGAAACTGGCCAAAAGTTTGTCAGATTGCTTTAGATCTGTGACACTCAACTCTTCCAGACTATTATACCCCTTTCAGGAGTCTGATTTGTCTTGCATAACCCCAAGTTTCACCTTACTTGAATATTACTTGCTTTGAAAATCACACACAGAAATATTAGTGTCACAGCACACTATTACTGAAAAATTGATTGTCCCCATTCTACCATATAATTATAAAATAAATAAATTGGAGTATACATATTGTACTTACATTTCAGTGTATAAACAAGTCATTGAATGAAATCTTAGCTTGTACTGACATCATTAGTGATTTTCATGTAGTCTGTTGTAAAACTAGGCAAATAGATAGATGTATTGAGTACCTCCTGGAGGCCTTCTGCATACCCCCAGTTGAGACAGTGTCAGCAAAATATATAATCATGATTATTCAGGAGAATGAGATTGTGTGTCTGACAGTAGCAGTATGACACCACCATTGCTTTGGAGGAAGTTGAGCATTGCTGGGCTGAGTGAATGGATAAAAAAGGAGTAGAACAGGCATATACTAGAGCAAATAGCAAGCAAGGTGAGAAACCAAGAGAGACCAAAAGGAGAAGAGCTATAAGGATAAAGAGAACCTTCAAGAAAAATCCCTTAGAGTCTAAATTTTGTTTACATTGAATGGAAAAAAAATTGTTGCTTATATTGTAGAGGATATTCTGATGGAAAACCTTAGCAACAAAGTTAGGATGATGACACTATAATTTTAGGGCTCTGTTCCTCTGAGTCTTGTATTAATGATTGTCTTTTTTTTTTAATATACAAAGAAACTCTTAAATTCATGGTGTTGCATTTTGTATTCAGTACTGGGACAGATGACTGAACATTTAAACCCTACCACATATCACTTTTAAACATTAGATTATAGGTATCAGAGGTTTCGTATTGTCTACAAAACAAATGAGGATGCTAAGGGTCAAATTTTGCAATCTCGGAGTCTTCCCAAGTAGTTTTGACTTTCTGTAGACTTTTAAAAAACTGCAAGATGTCAGAGAAGTGTTGAACCAGAAATACAAGCGAATGTATGCAAAATGTCTTGTATATGAAGTCTTAAATAAAGACTAGTAATTGTTAATCCTGTATGCTATTTACTCCTAATAATAGAATTGGCTGTATGGATTGCTGCTTTGGTATCTTCGTGCCATCTTTAATCTAAAATGAACTTCATGAATTAATCAGAGGTTCTAATTCACCCAATTTTCTTGTTATTTATTATTATTAATTATGGTGTTTATTTAGCATTGAGCCTCTGCAATTAGCATCTTAAACCCAAGTGATTTTTGTGATCTTTGTCAGCCGAAGTAAAACCTTCTGCCATTAATTATTTAATTTATAATAGGCGGGAGCTGGTTTTGCCACTAGATTCAAAACTGAAACAGGTTCATTTAATGTGATAAGTGATACAGTCTTGCTTGCAAGTCGGTCTGATTCCTTTGGGTTTTAACACAGAGAAAGCTTTGGATATCAACTTGTAGAAAAGAGACCAGGGTTTATTCTTCATTTCCTCCCAGCATGTTTGAAATATTAATAGACCATACATTTTATTCCAATTTCAAAAATAATCATTGTCATGGCATTTTGCTGCTTCGAAGCCAGTAGTCAGACATGGTCTGAATTACATGTGTGAGCTCAGTACAGTGAGCCTTCTCCCGAGGCAAGGTTTGAAGCAGGAAACATGGGCACAAATCAGAAGTCTTTCTAACGAGTATTTTATCAAATTAGTTCCTATAAGGCTTTTGATAAAATGCTATTTTTATTTCAGATTTAAAGTATTGAAATTTAAACCTCTTAAACTAAATACTCTGGGAGTTGCTTTATCTGAACGCTTAGTCTAATGGAAAACATAGTTAGATGTACCAAATAAGTTATAACTCTCCAGTGCAGGTAAATGCAGACTACAGTATTGATTTGCATTCTTTTGTTGGAATGCACGCACTGTCATAGGCTGGCAGGAACTAGAAACTGTTATTCCTGTAGTATTGGCAACTAGAAATGACATTTCCCCTTCCTCTAATCGTGATAATATGAGAGATGACGTGTAGATGCAAGTGCAAAACCTTAATTTTCGATTCCTTTCTCTGGGCTCCATTATACCTCCTACAGTATAGTTGCACTAACACTAGGTTGATGAGAGGCCACAGGGAACGTGTGTCTCGCTCTCCATCCCCGTGCCATCCATGCACTTACACTCAAGGCATCTACAAAGAATGAAGGCAACATCTAGTCCCAGCACTTGGGCTAAGAGGAGGTGCACAGCTGAGGCCAAAAGCAGCCTCATTCCAACTCCACCTGGGGGTGCTGGGCAATAGCACTGGGGAGAATACTGATTACACCTTTGTACCAGGTATAGCAGTGGGTGCACCCCAGCTGGGTTCCCCTGTGACAAAGTGCCTTCTCCTGCTTTTTGCTGTGATCTTTGTCTCCTGTACAAGCATTGCTCTGCCTCACAAGGCATATCTGAGCCCTCTATCTTAATGACTCTCCTGACCCTGACCAAAAGCATTTACTAAGAGGTTGAGGGATCTGTGAATACCTAATTGGTCTGAATGAAGGCCTTGAGTACTCAGCCATGCCTTTATATTGCTTTGCTCTATTGCTGCTTCCCCTCACTGTCTCACAATGTTTATTTGACACGGATAGGAGATACTCAGAGTGCAGAACAGGCTTATTTATCCCTTTCCCATTAATTCCATCAGACTTGCCTCTTTACTGAGCTAGATCTGTTGTTTAGACAGTTCTTCCTTTTCTTATAATAATTAGGCTGAATTTTGCATTTTAGGCTCACCTCTTTGTCAAAGATCAGAGAGAAGGGAGGTTGTGTTTGGATCAGCAGTTCAGGTTTGGGTCTGTTTCAAATATAAATGGGTAATGAGGTGTTGCTTAGTTTAGCACATCTTTCATGTGCTACAGATTGTCTGATCCTATGGTGATACTGAAGTTAATTTCATTAGTCTAAGTGTAATTACATTATACAAAGAGGAAGCCATCTCACATTTCATGTCCCATTCTCTTTTTTCTCTACTATGCCACAGCCTTCATAATTCTACATATTATTTTGGTTTATATCGTTAAAAAATAATTTCATTGCTTTCCACAGTGAGCTGAGAATGGTCAGTGAAGAGTGAGAGACAAGATGGTTCCCATGTTTACCAGTTATGCTGCATACAGATGGAACCTTTTGGTTTTTTCTTCTGTTGTTTGTTACCTTTATGATTTGTCATTATTGGTATATGGAAAATTAACAAGTACCGTTGAATGGAAAAATGATCATTCAGATTGTTATGGCACAGTTGTGGTTAACTGCTTGAGGCTACGATTATGATATATGTGGTACATATCTGGACTGGATAGCATCAGTGGCTCTCAGGAATCCATTTGTTTTAGTGTTTTGTGGAGTAAAAGCATATTGCAGGTGCGCCTTCATTTTTCATCTATCTTTTCTAATATGTTCTACACGCTTCTCAGGATGTATTACACACATTTATATTGTTAACCATATATGAGTTTTATATTTCCTGTCTGGTGGAATTCTACTTTCTATGAAGGGAATGAGGATCCTGTGAAGACTATAACAAGGTTCAAAAGAGAACTACATAAATTAATGGAGGCTAGGTTCATCAGTGACTATTAGCCAGGATGGGCAGGGACGGTGACTCTAGCCTCTTTGTCAGAAGCTGGGAATGGGCGACAGGGGATGAATCACTTGACAATAACGTGTTTTTAGTCATTCCTTTTGGGACATCTGGCATTGGCCACTGTTGGAAGACAGGCTACTGGGTTAGATGGACCTTTGGTGGCCATTCTTATGTTCTCAATAATTTGAATGGAACTGTTCTTGGAGTAAGATGAATTTAATCAGAAGTAAGTGCAGCAAAATCTGTCCCTGTGTGAATATAGTAAATATCCATCCAGTTATATGTATGCATACATGTTTGTGCTAATTGATGATGGACTGCTGTGATATGAAAAGTATGATTAACCATATATTAAAGTAGTACCATTTTTTAAAAATCACTTTAACTGGCTTGTTAAAACCCACCTTTATCTTTTCTCTCTGTTTGCATTCTGGAGTATAAGGAATCAGTGACACAGGTAGTTAATGCTCCCAGTGGTTGTTAATTATTAATGAAGACTATTGTGCAAATACCAGAGTGAAAAAAAAATTTTTTTTAATGTCTTTATTCCTACCCTGCAGCCATATTGTCAAAGGCTATGATTGTATCAGTGCTCAAAAGCTAAGCCTGGCCGGTTTGGTCAGGACAGGTTGAACCTCTCTAGTCTGGCACCTTCGGGATCTGACTTGGTGCCGAACCAGAGAATTTGTTGAACCATGGCAGATCAATATTGTCTAACAGCATTACCAACACTTCCACTGGTTACTGGGCTCATAGAAGACATTTAGGGTTAAATTAGAGCTAAAATAACAGCACAGAACACTGAGAACCAGGACTGGTGGCTGTAAACAAACTTTATGAGACAGTGGGAAATTTGGCCAGAGCCATGATAAGTGGACATCCACCTAACTAAAATCAAGCTGGAGCACAGATGTCCAACACTCTCTGGTCCGGCAACTAGAGAGGCTTAACCTATACTGGGGTTGGAGTATTCCTAGGAACATCCAGGTGTTATGAGTAGTGTCTAGTGACCGAATTCTTTCTCAGTCAGAAATGAACCAACACTTTAGCATAATGTTAACTATATGCTTCTGGAAGTAACACAATGTACAATCCAGATCTTGAGTACTTATGATCATTTGAGATCCTATTGCCTATTTGCAAAAATGAGGCTCTCGGCTATAATCAGTTTGGGTTATTGCATTTAGCCTATGAAATTTCCCTCTGAAGTTCCAGCTGGATAAGGCATGTATCATTGCAGAGGACAAATCTTATTACAGTAATGCCGTATCCCCTTTATTACTCAGGATTCTTGAGAACTCATCATGGAAGACGACTGCACTGGTAACGGTGACTCCAAGAATATGAAAATTCAAGCCAACAATTTACTAGGTGTAATCAACTCCATATTGCCCATTTTGGTAGATTTCTTAGGGGTTTTTTAGGTTTTCTAAGAGAGTTGATTTCACAATTTTACTAATTAATTTTACCCATTGAAAATTATATTTATTTCCCTAGAAGTGCAAACTCTGCAATATCTGAACATATCTGTTCACATTCATTTATATATTTTGCCTTCTGCTCCAAACAGTGGAGCGACATGCATGTGTAGGCTTGGTGTGTGCACCAATGCTATGACTGCACCTTAGTAATGAAGATGAAATGACTGTAATGATGACCTTTCTGTGCCTTTGTCTATATCATGCCCTTCTCTTTAACTGAACACCTTTCAAATGAACATGTTCTGAACTCTTGAACTGTTCATTCTGTTCACTGAGCTTATTGCTCAATCTGCAGTTTATCATTATGTGTCTCTAAAGACTTTGTGTTTCCTTATATTTGACATCTAGATGGAATTTTTCATAACCCTTTACTAGTCATGAATTGGGTTGTTAGGGGAATAAGTTAATCCTGGTTTTTATACAAACGTCTTATTTTTAAAGTCCTAATTTACAAAGTTTTCTTCGTTATGTTTCAGACTACAAGAACAAAAATCTAAAATATAAGATTCTGTATTTGTGGAAGTCTTTATTTCTGCTCGTTTCATTTGGAATAGTACCTATAGGGTACACTTGAAAAGTTGTTTGGTCATATTTTTTCCGTATTACTATTTCTTCCTTTCTGTCTAAATAGCTGCTCTTGAGAATGACCCAGAACCATGTGTTGCCAAGTAAGTGGGGTAACAGTAAAAATGAAAAGATTGTAGGGGAATGTGTACTTTCCCAGTCCCATTGGGAAGGGGAAATAGGAAACATGACTTACTTCTTGCGGAAAATTACTGGTGTACATTGGTCACATCCTAGCTTTCACTCCCTTTAGTGTAAAATATAAACACCAGCTGTTTATATATGCTTTTCACTAGCCAGCGCCTCATGTGAAAACACATAGTTCAATGTTGTTTTGAAGGAGTGTTTCATGTTAGATGAGTGGCATAGTAGACAATCTCCTTATTTTTTATCTGTTCATATATAATTTTACAGAGGCAGTTGAATGAAAACTCAGGGTAAAATTATACACTATAAAATATGATACTGATAAATGCCATAAAGTTTGGTGTCCAAGAAATGTACTTCTGGTTGTTGGTTAAAATTTTCAAAAATATCTTTATTAGTAAAGTACACTGGTGAATAACTGGAATTTCTGGTATTAAATACACTTTGGAAAACATACAATGCAAGAAAACACATACCATAAATAACTTACAAATAATTTTTAGCTTCATTGTTGCAAAAAGGTTGAGACTTGTCAGACTGGTAACAGAAGATGAAAAATCTTGAGGTATTCTTTGACCTCCTTCATGACCCTGACTCCCTAAACTCCACCAGTGACTTGAACTCTGACTTAGAGAACAGTGAGACCTAATTCTTCATCCTACTGTCATGAAACCTCTGCATTTTGGTCTAGGCACATTTTTTTTCTTTTTGCCTATAGTTTGTCAACTAGCACTATACATAAAGGGTGAGGCTTTCAAAAGCTATGTGCTCACTGAAGTAAATGGAGAAACTCCCAGTGGAGTAAAACCAAGGCTATATATTTTTGAAAATCTCACCCACAAAACAATGAAATATAAGCTTTCTTAAAGTGTGTGTGTGTGTGTGTGTGTGTGTACACACACACATACACCAATATTATTTTAAGTAGTATCATAAAATCAGTGAGTAGGAATAGCTATTAGGAAGGGAGAAACAAGCAAATCAAAATATGTGAGGACAGGAAAATGTTCCTCATTTGTCTCTGTCAGTGAAGCCATTTCATCCGTTGTTCTGAACCATATTTGCAATATATTGCATGTCGAATATAAACAGTCATAAATTCTTACTAGCACTTAAGAACAGGTCTACAATGCAAGAAAAAAACATATATACCAAGCTAATAAAAGTAATTAGGAGCATAGAATAATTCTCACATGGGGAGAGATTGAAAGGACTGGGATTGCTTACTTTACGAAGGAAATTATTAAGAGTGAACTTTATGAGGTTTTCAAAATAGAGAATAGTATACAGAGTATGAATTGGGGAAGTCTCGTAATACCACTAATTGGAAGATGGCAAATTCAAAACTTCTAAAAGGAAAAACTTTCACAAAGTGTAGTTAGCTTGTGGAACTCATTGCCACATAATATAATTGAAAAATTTATCAAGAGTAAAAATAGTAAATACTGAGAAAATACCGCACCTTCCTAGAAAGGGTTTAAATCATCATACTTCAATCGATAAGAAAAACTCTAATGAATTGACAATGTAAGATTCCTTATAATTCCTCTTCAGTTTCTGGTGCTGGCCACATTGAGACAGGATCGTGGTTCAACCAGTGTTTCTCAATAACCGATCCATGGGTTGGTGCCTGTCCCTGAGATTTCACTGGCATAGTTTAGGCAACAAGGTGGTCTTAGGTATCAAAAAGATTGAGAAACACTGAGCTAGACTACTGGTCTAAAATCAGTATGGCAAATCCCATTCTCCTCTGTTTATACTACATGTATACAAAGAAAGTTGGTATCTTTTCTGAAATGCTCATTAATTCATAATTGACTGCTGTCAATATCCTGCAGGCCAGGAGATTATTACTGTTGTATCAAGAAATTATTTCTCACACAAAAGCTTGCATTAAGACACATGCTCTTCAGTTCTTAAACAATAGGAGGCCTGTCATATTACTAATATGAAACTAACTGACATCAAGGCTGTGTTTTTGCTGTTTACTACTTGCAGAGCAGCTTAATTTAGAGTACTGTGGAAAGTTTAATCAAACTCAAGCTTAGAAGTTAGTTTTGATTTGCAACAGAACACAGTGGGTGTTCACAGCATATGTTCCTGTTTAATCCTTCAAAGAGCTTTCAGGGACTAGCAGGCAGCATGTGATGAAATAATATAGAGAGACACTATTAACAATTTAAAATGATTTATACGGAGGACTATACTTTGTGCATTTTGGCTCACTTTGTTTCTGTGGGTTAGATTGTGCCTGTTGCTATGCAGGTACAGGAGGGTGGGAAGACAGTGCAGAGAACTCTCCCCTTCTCCTCCCCCCCCTCCCCCCCCCATCTTGCACAGGAATGAATTACAATCTAGGCGCTTGTATTCTTGGGCATATAATCAACTGAGGGAGATTCCATTCACACACCTGGTAGAAACCCATAGGGGTAGGGTAGGGACAACTCTAGCACTGGTCAGTTGGAGGCTTTTAGGGAAGCCATACTGCATTCTATAGAAGAGTGTTACAGAAGCCACATTTCCTCACATCTTCCATGGGCATTGTGCTTGTGTAGGCACATTATTTCCAGGAACTCACAGGCTTATATTCCTTCTGCTCCACTCTCCTACCCCTCAATGTGGGCAGCATCTTAAAGCCACAATTTAACTAGAAGAAAGTGTGCTCAAGTGCCTCGGAGTGGGGAAAGACATGGACCTCTTGAATCATCCCTCTTGGAAGCACATTTATGCTGGTCAAGCTGATTCTCTATTGCCGTTTTTGTTGCATTATTATTTAGCATCCTTCATTTATATTGTGGTAGCACCTAAAGGCTTCACCCAGGTGGGCCCTCATTGTGTCAGGTGCTGTACAAACCTGTCATGAGTAATGGTCTTTACCCCCAGGGAGTTTCATTCTAAACATCAAACTGTAATAGGTGGATAAGAAAAAAAACAAGGAAGCCAGTGAGGAGGGAGGGATAGGAATGTTTTAGAATGCAAACAGAATTTGCAAATGTAATAGAATGTTTTAGTGCAGACTAGATTTATGCATAGTTCTTCAAATATTGTAGCATCAGGGGGAACGTGTCTGGCCCATTAAAAGAGGAACTGAGTGGTAGGTCAAGGGCATTTTGCTTTTTTTAAGGTAAGGAAGGTCAGAGTATGCCTTTACTGAGCAGGGAAGGAACTCAGTGAGACTAAGATTGAGGAGAAATGTGGGAGGGGAGCGAGACAGGAGAGGTTGTGGAAAAGGGGGCAGGAACTGGGGTGGGAGGAAGAGATCAGTCTGGGTCTAGTGAGAAGGCGAAGAGAGTGCTACTAAAAAGGAAAAAGGCAAGGAGTGGAGAGAAGGCATGCTTGATCTTACTAAATGTTTTCTTTGAAGAACTCTGCAAAATCCTTTAGAGGTCAAGCCCACCACATGCACCAACCTCACTCACTCACTTTTTCCTCCCCCTCCATCCCCATGTGCCAATGGCTTGACTCATAAACTATACATTGTTGTGCTCGCACATTAAAGCAATCCCTGCAGTTTCATATTTTAGACTGATTACAAAAAAAAAATCACAACAGATGTATCCGAACAAAATTGACCAATTCACGGAAGACTACAGATATCCACGATTCATTCGAGGATGATCATGTCGCATATAAATCTCAGGACAGAGAAATAAAAGTACCAATGGGGTTTTTGCCTAGAATGTATGCATTTCAAAGCCTTTTAACTCAGACATCTTAAGTTTTTAGCATAAAAACTTCACAATGGCTCTTTAATTGTTTGTGCTGGATATGTTGTTTTACTCTTATTTATTTTATTGTGAGCAAGCTACTAATTTACAATATGTAGAGGATGTTCATATTGAGAGAAATTGGCATAGCAATACTGAAACTGAACCAAGGGATTGCTGTAGGGAAAAGCAAGAGGATTGAAGAGTGGTGGGAATTCTTAAGCCAACCTTTAGGTTGGAAACAGTGGCATTGTGCTGTCTTTATACCATGCATGCATTCTGTTATACCAGGGAAATCCCTTCCTGGCCTTCTTCCCCTAGCTGGCCTTTTTTTACAGTTTTCTGTCCCTCTTGTGCCAGTGTAATGATGCAAAGGGCATGGCATCAGGGCCCTACTGGTTTTTTGTGTGCTTAAACATTGATCTAGCCTGTTTGCTCACGCATAGTGGGGTCTATCTTTGTTTGCATAAACCACTCTTCATACCAAAGGATTAAAGGAGGAGGATCTTTCATACTTCATTTAGGCTATGTCTAGACTGCAGGCTCCTTGCGCAAGAAGCTTTTATTGGAAGAGATCTTCCGCAAAAACTTCTTGTGCAAGAGGGCATCCACACTGCAAAAGCGCATCGAAAAAGTGATGCGCTTTTGTGAAAGAGAGTGTCCAGACTGCATGAACGTTCTCTCAAAAGTAAGCACTGATTACTATGCACAGAATGGCCATCAGGGCACTTGTGCTTTTTTCTCTTTACTCTTTTTGCACAAAAGAACCCTCTTCCCCGTCCTCACACACCTTTTTGCGAAAGAGCTCCTTCGCAAAAAGGCGTTCTTCCTCGCAGAATGAGGAATACTTGCACTGGAAAAACCCATCTCTTCTTTTGTGGGTTTTTTTTGGCGAAAAAACATGCTTGAGGTGTGGACACTCCAAGTCCTATCTGTGTCAGGTATTTTATAGCTATATACCTATGTCTATATTTATCTATCTAGCTAATCCATGGTGTCCAACATGCTAGCTATTTGGCCAGTTGAGTATGGCTATTTGTCTGGAACAATGCGTTTGTTTGGCCGGTTGAGTGTGGCTAGTTGGCTTGAACAATGTGTCTGTTTGGCCAGTTGAATGTGGCTAGTTTGCTAAAACAGTAGCCATGCTTCAGAACTAGTGGACACCATGGATCTAGATAGATATATTCAATTAAATTATTTTGTGTAATAACAATATAATGTTAATATGTTTGAGATAAGGTCTGTCAGTTGGAAAATAAATATCTTGCTTTGATTTTGATATTTGCCTTTCAGCATCACTCTGTTAAGCTGTCACGTGCTATAACTTCATTGACATCACCATTTAATTGTCAATTAATGTGCAATTGTTTTTTGTAGAAAAGCCTTTCATACTGTCTGAATAATTTTAATCTAAATTTCCTACCAACATCATTCAAATCAGTTGAAACATTAGATGGTCTCCAAATCTGTTTTTATAATGGAATACTAGGCAATGTGATACAATCCATCCTTAAATACAGTAGTATTTCTAGTGCCACTATAATAAAGATGCAAAAAGTTTTATTTTAATTTGAATAAAGTGGGATAGCAAATTTTAGCCCTATCGCTACTGTGCTCTGTATGAGTAGTCTTGAGATGTACTACCTCTGTAATTGGAAAGTGTTTCCATTATTAAAAAAGGGACAATGTAACCTTTATAAAACTGAAGAAAGAATTAAAATCTACATGTTAATTGCTTTGCTCCCAGTCACAAATGGATTCGTCCTTCATTTCTTGGATACATACAGCTTATTTCAAAATAAATTCTGGGTAACATTCAACCTGATTGAATTTGCAGACGCTCTGTTAATATATTTGTTCAACTCACTTGCACTCAAAAGCTTTTAGACAGAATATCACTTTTTCATATTATTCATGGTAATGTAATTCCCGCCTTTAATCTCTTCAGGGTTTCACATTAAGTCATGATATGCAGTTCAGGGGAATTTGGATCATCCATTAATCATAGTATACGTACCTTTGTGTGTCTACTTTTTGTCCCTCTCTTAAATTAGTCACTTGTAATGGCAGAACTATGAGGATAGTCAAACTTTTGATTGAGGGGACCTTATTTATTAAACTCATGTTCTGTTGCAGTATGCATAGATTAATACAATAATTGCACATTAAAAATAAAGCTGAAACAAAATTAGCATAATCACTAAATATGATGCCTTTAACATTTCCAATGGAAAGCTAAGTATATTAAGTAATGACTTATATGCAGTTGAATAATTAGCTTGAGGCTAAGTATTACCTCAACTGATACGAAGAAATCAAAAATTCTAGTTCATTTCTTCATGTAATTAAAGACTGTATATGCATATGCACAAGGGAGCCAAATTAAGGTTTTAATGGCAAACTTAATGTTGACATTTCCTAATTTTTTGGGTGTTTGATTTTGCAACTTTAACATTTTTTTAACTTAGTGCATGAGTGTGTGTGTGTTTTCAAAACATAAGAATATATAACAACATGAGTATGTATAAGAGTATGGAATAATCATACTGGGTCAGACCAAAGGTCCATCTAGCCTAGTATCCTGTCTTCTGATAGTGGCCAGTTCCAGATGCCCCAGAGAGAGCAAACAGAACACCAACTGATCCCTCTCCTGTCATCCATTTCCAGACTCTGAAAACAGAGGCTAGGGATACCATTCCTACCCATTCTGGCTATTAAGTATTGATGGACCTAACCTCCATGAATTTATCTAGTTCTCTTTTGAACCCTGGTCTTCACAACATCCTCTGGCAAGGAGTTCCACAGGGTGACTACGCATTATGTGGGGAAAAAAAACCCTAATGGGGTGATGAGGGATGGAAGTTCCACTTATTGACGCCTGCATGGGTTATTTGTAGGATTGGAACTTAAGATCCACAGCACTGACATCTGCCATTTGAGATGAAAGAATACTTGATGATAGTAATAGTTTCTGTCTCTATGTAGACCAGCAACGAGAGAGGGAAGAGATACATGCTTTGCCAAGTGGTTTTTATAGTTATTTGCTGACAGTAAAATCTTGGGTTCTAATCCAAGTTCTCCAGGCAGTATATTCTGGCAGTAACACATCCTTATTTTCTTCCTCCTGCAAGCCAATTCCCTTGTCCCAACCTGTCTTCCCAGCCTCCACCTCCTTGTCCTAGCACTAGTTTTCACTCTGCCCCTTTGCAGGCTGTTCTTTTCAGTCTCCGTATATTTTCTCTTCGGGTACCAATCTCCTCCCAGACCGATCTTTTCCACTAGGTTCTTTCTCTCACTCTACTCTCTGTCCCATCCCCAGACTGTTCTTGGACAGGTCTGGCTCTTGTCCTTTCTGCACTCAACTCTGGTTGCCTTCTCCACCAAACAGCCTGGGTATCAGCTGGAGAGTACTGGGAGAGCAGGAGAGACTTTCTCCCTGCTGTCAGTTTCTGTGTCCAGTGCACAGCGTCTGGAGGAGTTAGGGGAGCAATTGCATGGAAACTCCTATTTGGCCTTGCCATCTTGGATTGGTGCAGACTGAATCTTCAGAGCATGTTGCTTCCAGACTCTAACAAGTCTGTCATGAACATATGCAAAGTGACACTTTCTAAACTCTAAAGGCTTATAATTTTGATAAAATTGTGCAGATTTTCATGCATCCCTCACAAAGTCAGCTCCTCTCTCAAACTTCAGGGCTCTGTTCCCAAGCGTGAGTGGGTGTGCAACAGCTTCTCCACTAGACATTTTATTTAACATTGCAAAACAATATATTTTCCCCTAATTGCCTCAGAAATTTTTTGAGTTTTTGGGTGCTCGCGACCAGGGTGAGTGCTAACAGGAGGGAGTTTTGAGAGGGGAGTTTAGAGAGGGGAGCTTGGGGGGAGCCAGTGACTTCTATTGCCCTTAAACTAAATCCTTTATAACAACCTCTATCTGAAACATTTAATTAACCCTCATATATAATTAGAGTAGGAAATGGAGGCAGAAGCCCAGCAGCAGAGTGGGGGCTATCCTGTTTATTGTGTCGAGTGCAGTATGTATGACTACCTACCCTGTGGGTGGGTGGCGTATGTGTGCGCTCGATGCAAGGAGCTCCTGGCCCTCAGAGACCGAGTGCGTGCTTTGGAGGCCAGGGTGGCTGAACTGGAGGAGCTAAGGAAGGCAGAGGTGTTTGTGGATGAGACTTTCCGGGACATAGTAGGGCTGTCCCACCTCCAATCTGACAGTCCTGATGCTGTTACGGAGGATGAAAGGCTCAGGGAAGGAGAGCAGTCAATGGGAGCAGAGGGAAACCATCCCATAGTTGGGACCCTCCTTCCAGAGGGTGATGTTGTATCCTCTCGTGCCGAGGATACTTCTCCGGGGGAGGGAGCTCCAGCTGTTAGGAAGAAGCAGGTTTTAGTAGTGGGGGATTCGATCATTAGAAATATAGATAGTTGGGTTTGTGATGACCGGGAGAACCGTATGGTTACTTGCCTGCCTGGTGCGAAGGTTGCGGATCTCTCGAGGCATCTAGACAGACTTATGGGCAGTGCTGGGGAGGAGCCGGTCGTCGTGGTACATGTTGGTACCAATGACATAGGGAAGGGTAGAAGAGATGTTCTGGAGGCCAAATTTAGGTTACTAGGAAAGAGACTGAAATCCAGAACATCTTTGGTGGCATTCTCTGAAATGCTTCCAGTTCCACGCGCAGGGCCAGATAGACAGGCAGAACTTCAGAGTCTCAATGCGTGGATGAGACGATGGTGCAGGGAAGAGGGGTTTAGATTTATTAGGAACTGGGGACACTTTTGGGGTAGGGGGAGCCTTTTCAGGAATGATGGGCTCCACCTAAATCAAGGTGGATCCAGACTGCTGGCATTAAACATTAAAAAGGTCGTAGAGCAGTTTTTAAACTAAGAGGTGGGGGAAAGCCGATTGGTGCGGGGGAGCACCTGGATCGGACGGAGACTTCTCTTACACGAGGCTCCATAGGTAGGGATTCCCTAGAAGTTAGTCAGATAGGGAACGTGGGAAATAATATATGGGCAAGATCAGATGTGAAACAATCGTGCATAAAAAAATCCAATGTGTCTGTGAAAGGCGGACATATAAATAGTGGTAGTTTTCTAACATGCTTTTACACTAATGCTAGGAGTCTGTCTAATAAGATGGGTGAACTGGAGTACCTCATATCAAAGGAGGAAGTTGACATAATAGGCATCTCAGAAACATGGTGGAATGAGGACAATCAGTGGGACACTATCATACCGGGATATAAATTATATCGGAAAGACAGAACAGGTCGTGCGGGTGGCGGAGTGGTACTATATGTGAAGGATAATATAGAATCAAATGAAGTAAAAATCGTAAAGGAATCAAAATGTTCCATAGAATCATTATGGATAACAATTCATTCCTCTAATATGAATATGGCATTAGGAATATATTACCGACCACCTAACCAGGACAGTGATAGTGATGCTGAAATGATAAGGGAGATTAGAGAGGCTACCAAAATAAAAAACACAGTAATAATAGGAGATTTCAATTATCCCCATATTGATTGGGTGCATGTCACCTCAAGACGGGATTCAGAGATTAAATTTCTTGATGCCTTAAATGACTGCTTCTTGGAGCAGCTAGTACAGGAACCCACAAGGGGAGAGTCGATTCTCGACCTAGTCTTGACTGGAACGCAGGATCTGGTCCAAGAGGTAACTGTTACTGGACCGCTTGGAAATAGTGACCACAATATAATAACTTTTAATATTCCTGTGTTGGGAAGAACACCGCAGCGGTCAAACACTCTGGCATTTAATTTCAAAAAGGGGAATTACACTAAAATGAGGAAGCTAGTTAAACAGAAACTAAAAGGGAGAGTAATTAAACTAAAATCCCTGGAAGCTGCATGGGAACTGTTTAAAGACACCATACTAGAGGCCCAACTTAAATGTATACCCCAAATAAAAAAACACAGTAAGAGACCTAACAAAGAACCACCATGGCTAAACAGCCATGTTAAAAAGGCAGTGAAAGAGAAAAGGGCAGCTTTTAAAAAGTGGAAGTCAAATCCTAGTGAGGAAAATAGAAAGGAACATAAACACTCCCAAATTAAGTGTCATAATGTAGTAAGAAAAGCCAAAAAAGAGTTTGAGGAACAGCTAGCCAAAAATTCAAAAAATGATAGTAAAATGTTTTTTAAATACATTAGAAGCAGGAAGCCCGCTAAAAAAGCAGTGGGGCCCTTGGATGATAAAGATATAAAAGGAGCGATCAAGGAAGACAGTGCCATTGCGGAGCGATTAAATGATTTCTTTGCTTCAGTCTTCACGGCTGAGGATGTTACAGAGGTTCCTAAATCTGAGCCAGCCTTTTTAGGTGACAAATCTGAGGAACTCACTCAGATTGAAGTGACATTAGAGGAGGTTATGGAATTAATTGATAAGCTGAATAGTAACAAGTCTCCGGGACCAGACGGCATTCACCCAAGGGTTCTGAAAGAACTCAAATGTGAAATTGCGGAGTTATTAACAGTGGTTTGTAACCTATCCTTTAAATCCACTTTGGTACCAAATGACTGGAAGATGGCCAATATAACACCAATATTTAAAAAAGGCTCTAGAGGAGATCCTGGCAATTATAGACCGATAAGTTTAACATCAGTACCAGGCAAATTAGTAGAAACACTAGTAAAGAGTAAAATTGCAAGGCACATAGAAGAGCACGAATTGTTGGGCAAAAGTCAGCATGGTTTCTGCAGAGGGAAGTCGTGTCTAACTAATCTGTTAGAATTCTTTGAAGGGGTTAATAAACATGCGGACAAGGGGCACCCAGTGGATATAATATACCTAGACTTCCAGAAAGCCTCTGACACGGTCCCACACCAAAGGCTTTTACGTAAATTAGGTGGTCATGGGATAGGAGGAAAGGTCCTTTCATGGATCAAGAATTGCTTAAAAGACAGAAAACAAAGGGTGGGAATAAATGGTAAATTTTCACAATGGAGGAGGGTAACTAGTGGTGTTCCCCAGGGGTCAGTACTGGGACCAATCCTGTTCAACTTGTTCATCAATGATCTAGAAAATGAGGTAAGCAGTGAGGTGGCCAAGTTTGCAGATGACACAAAGTTGTTCAGGACAGTCAAAAGCAAAAGGGATTGTGAAGAACTACAAAAAGATCTCAGCAAACTGAGTGATTGGGCAGCAAAATGGCAAATGAAATTTAATGTGGGTAAGTGTAAGGTAATGCATGTTGGAAAAAATAACCCAAATTACACGTACTACATGATGGGGTCAAATTTAGCTACGACAGATCAGGAAAGGGATCTTGGAGTTATAGTGGATAGTTCTATGAAGACATCCACGCAGTGTGCAGCGGCAGTTAGTAAGGCAAATAGGATGTTAGGAATTATTAAAAAAGGGATAGATAATAAGACAAAAGATATCATACTTCCCCTATATAAAACTATGGTACGCCCACATCTCGAGTACTGCGTGCAGATGTGGTCTCCTCACCTCAAAAAAGATATATTGGCATTAGAAAAGGTTCAGAAAAGGGCGACTAAGATGATTAGGGGCTTGGAAAGGGTCCCATATGGGGAGAGGCTAGAGAGACTGGGACTTTTCAGTTTGGAAAAAAGGCGATTGAGGGGCGATATGATAGAGGTATATAAAATCATGAATGGTGTGGAGAAAGTGATTATAGAAAAATTATTTACCTTTTCCCATAATACAAGAACTAGGGGACACCAAATGAAATTGATGGGTAGTAGGTTCAAAACTAATAAAAGGAAATTTTTCTTCACACAGCGCACAGTCAACCTGTGGAACTCCTTGCCCGAGGAGGCTGTGAAGGCCAGGACTCTATTAGGGTTTAAAAAAGAGCTTGATAAATTTTTGCAGGTTAGGTCCATAAATGGCTATTAGCCAGGGATAAAGTATGGTGCCCTAGCCTTCATAACAAGGGCAGGAGATGGATGGCAGGAGATAAATCACTTGATCATTGTCTTCTGTTCTCCTTCTCTGGGGCACCTGGCATTGGCCACCGTCGGCAGATGGGATGCTGGGCTCAATGGACCTTTGGTCTGACCCAGTATGGCCATTCTTATGTTCTTATGTTCTTATGTTCTAAATGGCAGAACTGTTATGACGACTTATATTTTTAAAAATTCAGTCTCTGTCTGCCAAGGCTGTTCCCTGCTCTGGCACTTCAAGTGCAGAAGGTGGGGCCCACAAGAGACTTTAAAATACTCTGCCTAAAGTCTTCCATTTAAAAACAACTCAGTTTGGGGAGGAGGAGACATAATTCTCTTAATAGCTGATCTTGCAATCTTAGGTACACGCACACAGAATCTTCTACCTTGTGGGACACAGGAATCAGATCACAGTCTTAAAAAGGTGATTTTATTAACAAAACACAGAAGACATCCTGGGTAAAACATTACTTGATTGATAGATGTTACAGAACAACTGAAAAAAGAAAGATTTAAGGCACAGAGAATTACTTCCTTGGGATTCAGTTTACAAATCACAGTGTATGGGGAGGGAGGGTGTAGTACATGGGCTCAGCACAGAATAGTCCAACAAATTCAAAACTAAAGAAGATAATCTGATTGCATCTTACTAAATATTCCCTGTTCCATTTACATATCTGTTGTTTTAAGATTTAAAACGACAGATATGTAGGGATCCTTTCCTAGGCATGGATGTCCCTGAATATTCCTTGCCTGTTTTCCTGGGGTAACTCATATCTGTATAGCTCTGCTCTGGTCACACAAATACTACAGCAGGAAGATCCTGCTTCCAATTCAGAAACCTACACTCTGATTCCATTGGCTCTCCTGGCTTTCTGTCAACAGTTACTGCTTCCTTAGCATTCCTGAGATTCACTAGCACCCACAGTTTCTGGATTTAACCGTTACAGGCAATCTAGTGAACTGAATGGCTGGGAGGTCCAGAAAAGTGTAGTGCCCCTTCCATCCATTACAGTGGCAGACTTTTGATATGGAAAATTCGAGCACAAATGGTCAAAGTTTGGCAAAAGAATGAGAAACTGAATCCAGTGTTTTATAAAGGGAAGCGTGAAGCAACCTGACTGGCAGGTTCTGCTACTAACTCAACTCATAACAACTACTTTAAGTTAAAGGGCGGGTAGAAGTGATACTTAAAGTGTTCTACTGGCAACTCTTTACTTTCTAGATTTGGGGATCCTTGAAGCATTACTAAGCTTGAATTTTGCACACCTACACTTGCTTGTTTTTCTAAGAGAATTCTCAATGCTAAATGTAAAAATAAACAATAAATGTATACCTTTGTTATAAGATTACGGATATACAGTATTGGTAAATGGTATTTTAGCAGCCAAAGTTTCTAATTGAGTCAGGCTTCTAATATTTATGTTCAGTTCATGCTGTAAGTTGGGAACAAAAATTGCTCAAAGTACAACCATTGATCATGCTGCTTGTGATATTTATGCATAGAAATAGGCCTAATGGTGAATTACTGTATTCTTCATGATAGTAAATGAAAAATGTGTATCATACAATTATTTCAGTATGAATGGATGAAGCTATGGAGACACAAAAGGAATGACAATTAAAGACACTTAACCTCTCCCACATAGACCTGTATATTGAAAGCAAAGCTATATGTAAATTTAGCTTTTGAATAGAGCTGGAATAGTTTAACCCCAGTTGTGCAAATGGTTACAGATTTTTACCATTTAGGTAAACAACTTCTCACTGTAAACTGTAATATGATTTATATGAATCCATCTGCCTCCATAAAAGTTTGCTCCTGAGCATCTGCATCTTCTATCGCCTCTGAATCATAATGAATAAGAACTTAGGGGGTTCTTTAAATCCACTAGCATGCTTCTATTTATATTTTGATACTGTTTATTATAACATAAATCCACTTCCAATTTTTACTGTTAGCTGCACAAGGAAATTAGCTTCTCTGCTTATTTTCTTGTATAGCTAATAGTAATAAAAAAGCAACTGGTAGGTGCTGGTAATCCAAGCACATAGTGTGCCATGAGACAGCAGTATAAATCACCTGCTGAGAGTGGGTGATGAACATCATTTATAAACATTGCTTTTTCTCTCTCACCTATCACTGTGCCAGGTATCTACACTTTAACACACAGAGTCAAATTCTGTTTTGACCTTTACCCTGGGCAAGCCCTATGACACAGAGTATATACCTGGACAGATGTGGATTTCTGGGACCTCATTCTGGACAAAAAGTTTAAAAAACATAGAAACATGTTTTTTAACAGAGTTTAAAGAGAAGCTAGATAATTTCATGGAGGTTAGGTCCATAAAAGGCTATTAGCCAGGGGATAGAAATGGTGTCCTTGGCCTCTGTTTGTCAGAGGCTGGAGAGGGATGGCAGGAGACAAATCGCTTGATCATTGTCTTCGGTCCACCCTCTCTGGGGCACCCGGTGCTGGCCACTGTCGGCAGACAGGCTACTGGGCTAGATGGACCTTTGGTCTGACCCAGTACGGCCATTCTTATGTTCTAACATAAGACTGATCATACTGGGCCAGACCAAGGGCCCCTCTATTCCAGCATCTTCTCTCCAATATTGGCCAGTGCCATATGCTTCAGAGGGAAGTTGCAATACAGAGCAGTTTTGAGTGATCAATCCCTTGTTGACCAGTCCCAGCTTCTGCAAGGTGGAGATTTAGACAGATCTGTAGCATGGGGCTGCATCCCTGACCATCTTGGCTAATAGTCATTGATGCACCTATCCACCATGATCTTATCTTTTGAATCTAATAATATTTTTGACATTCACAACATTCCATGGTAACAAATTCCACACATTGAGCGGACTTTGTGCAAAGAATACTTCATTATGGTTTTTAAAACCCGCTGTCTTTTAATTTCATTGGGTGACCTGTGGTTCTTGTATTTTGTGAAGGCAAACAATACTTCCCTAGCCACTTTCTCCACACTATTCATGATTTTATGGACCTCAGTTATATTTCCCCAATTATCTCTTAGATGAATAGTCGCAGTCATAGTCTTTTTAATTTTTCCTTGTGCGGAAGCTGTTCCATACCCCAACGGTTGTTGCCTTCTCCTTGACTTTTCCAATTTTAATGTATCTTCTCTGAGATGGGACTGTGAGCAGTATTCAAGGTATGAGATCACCATTGATTCATATAGTGCCATTATGATATGTAGTGGCTTATTATCTAGCCCTTTCCAAATGGTACCTAACCTGTTGTTAGCTTTTTTGACCGCTGCAGCACATTGAGTTGATGGTTTCAGAGAACTATCCACAATGACTCCAAGATCTTTCTTATGTGACAGCAGCTAAATTAGGCTCCATCATTTTGGAGGTATAGTTGGGATTATTTTTTTCTAATGTGCATAACTTTACACTTTGTAACTGTTTGCAGTCTGCTTTGGACAGAACTATGAGTAATTTTCTATTATCTGCAGACTTTGCCACCTCGCTGTTCACTCCCTTTTATTAATATGTTGAACAGCACTGGTCCCAGTGCAGATCTTTGATGGGTACCTTTCTCCACTGTCAGAACTGGCCAGTTATTCTTATCCTTTGTTTTCATTTAACCAGTTACTAATCCATGACAGGAACTTTCCTCTTTTCTGTGACTGTTTACTTTGCTTAAGAGTCTTTGGTGAGGAGCCTTGTCAAAGGCTTTTATGAAAGTCAAAATATATTATATGGTCTGGCTCATCCTCATTAACATGTATGTTGACACCCTCAAAGAATTCCGATACATTGGTGAGTCTGGTAATGCTCCTGGCCCCACGGGATCATCCCAGTGATGCCAGACTAGGGAAGTCCAGATTAAGGAGTGTCAACCTGCAGTCAGTCATGAAATTGCATATACGAATTGTGTTATGCAAATTATGTGGTGACCATAATTTAATATGTAAAATAGACTGCATTTGTAAGAAAATGACTGTAGAAGCTATTTGCATGTATCTCCAGAAATGCATGCATAATTTATGCTTTTTATTAATTACATTGGATAAAATTTGGAATTTAAATGCCTAAGTCAGTTGGGTTTTTTTGTTTTGTTTTGTTTTGTTTAAATTTTACCCATTGTACTTCATGTACGTTATAATTCACAATATCAGTGTTATAATGGATCAGGTATAGTAGACATACTTCAGTTTTTCTTATGATGCCAATCTAATCCTAACAATGGGACCATAAGTGAGTTTATGAAATATGATCATTCCTCTACCTAACTCAGCCCCTTTCAAAATGTTTGTTTATTTAAAGGAACTTTGTAGAATCAGCCTGATAATTTACTTGCCTGTATTCAGAATCTAATACATGTCCCTTACCATGTTGACAATGAAAAAACAGATACTATTCAAATTCTTTCAAAAATGAATGCCCACCTAAGACCAGATGAACTGAAATTCTTATTTATAAATAACAATCAAACTAATTCAAATATCAAGACAATGTATCTGTGATGTTACAAACAAATTTAATAAATAATGAGTAATACAGTCATTTGAATGAAGATATTACTCCACACTCCAATGAATTCTGTATGCATTACATAACTGAAAATAAATTTCCTGTGACACCTGAAAATACGTAAGTACGTAACACTGGTCTACAATTTTTTAGAAGTCGTCTGCTTCAGAGATAAAATGTGCTATTTATTATGTATTTTGATGTGCTGAATTCAAATATGACAATTAAAACAACTGATTGGCTACTGTTTCCAAGATATTTAAGTTTTTACATTTTACGTCTATGTATATTGTGTAGATAGTAGAGTTTTAATCATAAATTGTAAACCTAGGTCTTTTCATGTGTTTATGGTTGCTTTACATGATAATATTTCACCTGTCCTGTTTATGTAACACTTTAAAAATCAGCAAAAGGGTTATATAAATAAAATTTATTATGAAACAAAAGGCAAAAAACATTTATGTACATAGTTTAGTCCTATTCAGTGTCTACTCGGCGCTTCTTGGCTTGTCTCTTGTATTCATTAAATGGAGCATCTCTTGTCACTGTCCAGCAATAGTCTGCAAGCATTGATGGGCTCCATTTGCCCTGATAGCGTTTCTCCATTGTTGCGATGTCCTGGTGAAATCGCTCGCCGTGCTCGTCGCTCACTGCTCCGCAGTTCGGTGGAAAAAAAATCTAGATGAGAGTGCAAAAAATGTATCTTTAGTGACATGTTGCAACCAAGGCTTTTGTATGCCTTGAGGAGGTTTTCCACCAACAAGCTGTAGTTGTCTGCCTTGTTGTTTCCGAGAAAATTTATTGCCACTAACTGGAAGGCTTTCCATGCCGTCTTTTCCTTGCCTCGCAGTGCATGGTCAAATGCATTATCTCGAAGAAGTTCACGAATCTGAGGACCAACAAAGACACCTTCCTTTATCTTAGCTTCACTTAACCTTGGAAATTTTCCACGGAGGTACTTGAAAGCTGCTTGTGTTTTGTCCATGGCCTTGACAAAGTTCTTCATCAGACCCAGCTTGATGTGTAAGGGTGGTAACAAAATCTTCCTTGATTCAACAAGTGGTGGATGCCGAACACTTTTCCTCCCAGGCTCCAATGACTGTCGGAGTGGCCAATCTACCTTGATGTAGTGGGAATCTCTTGCACGACTATCCCATTCGCAGAGAAAACAGCAGTACTTTGTGTATCCAGTCTGCAGACCAAGCAAGAGAGCAACAACCTTCAAATTGCCACAAAGCTGCCACTGATGTTGGTCATAGTTTATGCACCTCAAAAGTTGTTTCATGTTGTCATAGGTTTCCTTCATATGGACTGCATGACCAACTGGAATTGATGGCAAAACATTGCCATTATGCAGCAAAACAGCTTTAAGACTCGTCTTCAATGAATCAATGAACAGTCTCCACTCATCTGGATCGTGAACAACGTTGAGGGCTGCCATCACACCATCGATGTTGTTGCAGGCTACAAGATCACCTTCCATGAAGAAGAATGGGACAAGATCCTTTTGACGGTCACGGAACATGGAAACCCTAACATCACCTGCCAGGAGATTCCACTGCTGTAGTCTAGAGCCCAACAGCTCTGCCTTACTCTTGGGTAGTTCCAAATCCCTGACAAGGTCATTCAGTTCACCTTATGTTATGAGGTGTGGTTCAGAGGAGGAAGATGGGAGAAAATGTGGGTCCTGTGACATTAATGGTTCAGGACCAGAAGTTTCATCCTCTTCCTCTTCCTCATCTGACTCAAGTGAGAATGATTCTGGTGCATCAGGAACCGGCAGTCCTTCTCCGTGGGGTACTGGGCGTATAGCTGATGGAATGTTTGGATAATGCACAGTCCACTTTTTCTTCTTTGACACACCTTTCCCAACTGGAGGCACCACGCAGAAGTAACAGTTGCTGGTATGATCTGTTGGCTCTCTCCAAATCTGTATGATCTGTTGGCTCTCTCCAGGCATAGATTTCCTTTTCCTGTTCAACCACTGGTGAAGATTTGTTGCACAAGTGGTTGCAGCATATGTGTGGGGCCCACCTCTTGTCCTGATCTCCAATTTTGCAGCCAAAATAAAGGTGATAGGCTTTCTTAACCTTACTGGTTATACTGCGCTTTTGTGATGCAAAAGTCACTTCACCACAAACATAGCAGAAGTTATCTGCACTGTTTACACAAGTACGAGGCATCTCTGCTCACTTTGGCTAAACAGAAATGTGTCCCTTTGCAAAATCAAACACTGACAAATAAGAGAGCACGACATTGTATGATTTCTAGAGCTGATATAGGGCAATTTGTTCAGCAGAGTGATGTAAGCTTCGTTATGATTGCATCATCCATGACTTCTAGGAATAACATGATGCAATTCATATCATGTATGACGCAATACCAGCTTCAGATTGCATCATTCATTGTTTTGCCTAAAAAGCAAGTACTGTCCAAACCCGGTCATAGATTTATTCATAGATCCAGTCAAAGATGTATTTTAGTCATTTCTGGTTTAAATTGAGATCCCTTCCCTTTATAACTCACTTATCCTCCGCCATTCCCAAGTCAAGGGTCGTATATACTGACCCAATAGCATATCTTGAAAACTAGAGCCAATCAACAATTTTAAGCATCATTTTTGTTCTCAGTGACCCAGAATTAGTAAAGTTTGACTACATTTATTTCAGAAGCATTTTGGCTGTAGAGCAGTGTAATATGCATGTAGTGAGACTCTCAACCCTTCTCATTTTTCCAAGTGGACTTTTAGCAGGTAAGTTAACTTGTAATACAGAGAGCCTGGAATAGGCTGGTGAGAGGGTTTGAGACAGTACCTGTGCTTTTTCCTTCACTTCTTCATTCTCAGTCATTTTAATCTTGTTTGAAAAAAAAAATCTAAGGGTGATGTTGGAGGGTGGTAAACCTCCCAATAGATGGGCGTGTCCTGGGCCTCCAATTCCCGCAGCTCCCTTTAGCTGGAAACGACAAACGGCAGGCAATGAAAGCTGTGAGGCTCTGTGACTATGGACACTTAGATAAGCAAAGCATTGTGGGCCTGCCAGAGGCTTACCTGGGTGGGACCGTGACCCAACTTTGAAAACCACTGTCTTATAGGATAAGGATAAACAGTCCTTTAAGGCAATGAGCAAGACAGCCCGTAATCTTCCTTGGAGTGGCCACTTCTCTGATGCTGAAGGCCTTGATGATTTGGCTCAGGGCAGTTCCCATAGCATCAACAAATGTTGCCTACATTCTGTCAGGGAATCAAAAGAAAGGCAGATTAGAAAGTCCAAAGCAAACTGTGGCAAATAGAGAATTATCTTTGGAATTAAAACTAGACCATAATTCGGCAAAATTTCCAATACATTCATCTTGTTGTGATGACTTCAAAAGTATCCACTGTGAAATCACAGCTGCTAAAGGACTTAAAAGAACTCACGTAATCAATGTTCAGTTCAAGAGACCCAGGTTAAAATCTTGGCTCCTCCATAGATTTTCTCTGTGTTCTTGAGCAAGTAAGTTTCCCTTATGTAATAATACTGCCTAGTATGAAATGGATGTTGTGAGACTCAACTCATCAGAGTTTTAAGTGATGCTTAGAGCCGATGATGGTGAGCAATATTAGAAAAGGTTTTAAATATAACTTACAAACATATACGTGCAAATATATACAAACAATTTTAAATTTCCTGTATCCACTACAATTTGTGAGATAAAGAAACCAAAATTAAATTCTGTTCATGCCTCCCATAGAAGTCCTTTTAAACTCCATGCGCCTCTCCTCTCCCTCTGGATACCTCTACACGGCGATAAAAGACATGCAGTTTGGGCTTATAGGACTGTAAAATTGCAGTGTATATATTTGGGCTTGGGCAGGAACATGCTGTCTAAAATTCTGAAAATGGGGAGGGTCTCAGAGCCCAAGTTCTAGCCCTGGTTGTAGCCTAAGCCTGTAATGTCTTTACTGCAGTTTTTAGGCCTGCTGCAAACCCAGCTTATCTGATCCAGGCCAGCCACAGCTGTGCTTGGGGATCTTTAACATCAGTGTAGACATACACTTGCTTATTCAGTCTTTGATCAAGGAGGAAAGATTTGGGTGAAAATGAGTTGAGGGACAAATTCATTTTTTATTTTGTTTTTCTTTGTATTTTTTTTTGTAAAAAAAAAATGTCAGCGTGGATTAAGCACTGAAATAAATTGCCTCGGGAGGTTATGGAATCTCCCTCACTGTAGATATTTAAGAGCAGCTTAGATAAACATGTCAGGGATGATCTAGATGGTGCTTGGTCCTGCCATGAGGGCAGGGAACTGGACTTGATGACCTCTTGAGGTCCCTTCCAGTTCTAGTATTCTGTGATTTGCATAATACATGCTGCTTGTATTTCACTCTGTGAATTTTCATATAGAAAGGAAGGTGCCTCTTTGCTACTGTAATATAAGAAAGTATACTTGATTCAACTTCCTGATTTCTATGGCGTATGTTACAGTACAGGTTTGATTTGTTCATGTAGCTCAACATGCTCAGTGTGAGATGTTTAGTTTTACTCTGTTGTTTTCAGTTTTAGTTAATACGCTTTACAATTGTTTAATAGTTGAATCACCAAGTATACTAAAGAAAATATTTTACTTTACACTATTCAATTATTGGACCAAAATATTTTACTGAATAGATAATAGCAGTATCAAACCCCAGTAAAATTTGCTCTTTGGCTTGTCAGACAAATGTCATAATTTTACAACTATACATTTATAACACTCTTAGCCTCAAAACATTAACCACAGACATTAAATATGAGAGAAGTTTGAAAGTGTCTTAATATGTTTTATAATATACCCTACAGCATTATAATCAAGCCAATCAAAAAATGTATTAGTATGATGTTCTTTATTACAGTGAAGAGTCAAGAAATGGAAATGTGACATCCTATTATTATGAACTACCCTCTATATCAAGGAAATAACTGAATCCTTGTAAGTGGTCCCCATTATGGTTGATTTTTCCTCTAAATCAAACATATGAATATACGATGACACTTTACTGCACCTTCTAGTGAGAAAAATATTGGTTGTGGGAAACTATTTTGAGTAACATCAATAATTCTTTTCTATTACATTGTATCTGTGGCATCCTATTTTATTTAATTTTTCAGATTTACAACATGATATTTGTAATTTGGCAATACAGGTTTGCTTATGAAATACAAGGAACAGATTCATCATGACAGTGAAGAAGAAAGAAGAAGAAAATTGTATAATAACACAACTCCATGAGCCAGAGGTCCAGCCAAACTATGGCTATTAATCATCACCGTCCATTATTTACTGAGGATTCATTCATTGTTCCATAAAGGTATCTAGAGGGTCAATTAGAGACAACAGACAGGATTTTTCAAAGACACAAGAGGGTCAATTAAGCCCTCCTTGTAATTTTCTGCTTTAACAGCAAATGCCAGCCTATCATGCAACAGATACAAGGTAGTTTAGAAATAAACAAGGTGCTTCTTTGTATTTACTTATTTATTTTAAATGAAGTCAGTTGGCTGCTGGTAGCCCACTGTCAGGCTGTGGTCAAAGCAATGGGAAGATTTAGCATTAGGAATAGGAAAGAGCAAAGTTCTTTTTAGGGTCATGACACCCTAAGCAATCAGGGAATTTCTAAGATGAAATAGTCTGTTCCCATCACAGAGGTGACTCATTTATCTCAGGGAGGGTCTTGACTGCACCTCCGCTCCTAAGCATTGCAGTAATACAGCTATGAGGCATGTGAAATAAATTGTGACCTGCAATCATTTGATGTAGATAGTTGAAATGCTACGTGAATGGTAGGTTAAAATCTCAAATAACATTCTAGCAGATAAAATATGCATTTTATTGTATAAAATTGCAGATGTGTTTAGTAAAGCTTAGAATAATTGTGCAACGCTCTATCTTGCATACATATAACCTTTCATCCAAGGATCAAACAAGTACTGATTATTATTGCTCTGCTCCTGTGATGTAGGAGCACAAAGAGGTGACATGACTCAATCAAAGTTGAACAGTTGTTAGTGTCAAAATTTTATTAGGACAATCCAGGACTTAGGAGTCTCTCCCATGCTTTCACGACTAAATATTTTCACTTGTTTTCTCTTTGTCTGGAAATGTTCCTTTTCAGTAGCTCAAGAGAATAACTGCATGCAAGTTGTTTATTTTGCTGATTTTTGTTTTTAAATGGAGTTAGGTATTAATACTTGGTGTACCCTTCCCATTCTGTACAATGCTACAATATTTGGGGGGGAATCCCCCAATAAACTTTGATTTGATTATACTTTTACTGCTTTAGCTCTTAACTGACAATAGTTTCCCTAATATGGCATGTGAGTCTTATAAATATTTTAATCTTTTAAAATGTAGTTTTAGAATTTCTGAAGGTTTGATAGTCTCTTGTGCAAGTAAATCTCTGATTGTGCTGTATCAGTGTGATCCTTTGAGCCTCAGATGCCCCTTGTTCTCTGTAGTCTTTCAGCAGGGAGTTCTAAATAATGACTTAGGGCCAAATTTTGCCCTTAGACAGAGGCATGCAACTCTCTTTTATTCCAGTGAGAGTTGTATGCACACATCAGAGAGCAGAATTTAGCTTTTAGTGTCTGAAATTATAACAAAACTGGTCGAGAGATCCTTCTACACATTCATCTTACTGACCCCAAAGCTACAGGACCAATAATACTAATCTCATTTTTTTTCCCCCGTCACATTTTCTTTTCAGTTTGTGCTATTCCGTGAATATCACTCCAGTTCCTCAGCCCTCACCTGAATCAACGTCAAACCATTACATATTCATTATATTGCTATCGTGTTGCTTCAGAGAAAGTAGTGACATTGAAACAATTTTTTAAAAAAGGTTGATAACAGACACTTCAGGAAAAAAAATTATTTTTGTTTTTTGAGAAATGATGGTAGAAGAGTGATTTAGTTCGTATTTCATAGACCTTCTGTTTGTGGAGACAGAAGTTAACTATTAGGAAAGTGTGTGTGTTAAATATACAATTGAGTGTGTGCGTATGTCAATCACACATGATTGTGTGTGTCCCTAAACATACAGCTGATATGCTTTTAAACATACTTTTGTATTTTCACTATATATTCAACCATTATGCTTATATACTGTTGCCGGCAAGAGTGAGTCTCAGGTCCGACACTGGGTTCTCAAAGTACAAAAACGCTACACAGGTATCTGTCAGACACAAGCAGTTTATTTCCTGACAGCTATCA
The DNA here is from genome assembly GCA_032595735.1 of Pelochelys cantorii. Lineage (NCBI taxonomy): Eukaryota > Metazoa > Chordata > Testudines > Trionychidae > Pelochelys > Pelochelys cantorii. The sequence continues at coordinate 33,121,648 of CM064339.1, forward strand.
TCTGTGCCCCTTAACTAAAAGAACAACATGATAGGAAAAGCAGCATTTCTTACATCCCTTCTGCTAGCCAGGGAATCCGTTTCGGCTGCGGATGAAGTGGGAGACTGTCTCAGCTTCCGAGGCACTGGTACCCAAAGCCCATCAGTGAGGTCCAAATTGTTGTGCTCTGGTGCAGCTTTAAATACTGTGTCTCTACCTTGTCTGTGGCAGTTTAGAAATATCTGGGGGTTACTCATTGCTTGTTACAGTATGGCTCAGTTGTACTGCTTGTCCTTTGACTTTGTTTACATGATCAGTACATTTAGGTAAACAAGATTGTTATGTTCCCCCCCTTATCTACAATTTGTTCTTGCTAAATGAATATGTTCCTAGAGGCTTTCTTTTGGCTCATCAGTAGTAGGGAAAGGGGGGGGGGGGCAGAAATGAAAAAGTTGGGGGGAATGCAGGCCTCACCACCCCTATACTTCACATGCACAAAGTTCTTCCGCAATTGACCCCCACATATACAAATGGGATAAATTTTACCTCACTGCATCACTGTGTCTCCTCCAACTCTAAAGAGCTGCTGGATGGTTGTACATTCAGCACTCTTTTTTTAACTTGGGAGCAACCAGATTTTGTTTATGGGCAGAGGCTGTGGTATCAGATAATCGCTAGATTCCCTTTAACAAAACTCTTTCACAGTCAGTGCTGCCAAAATGTTGTTCTTTCTTCTGTTCTTTCGTTCTTTCTTTTATATATTAGCTTACCCTGGCTGCTGCTGCTAGGGAAGTGGCTGTTGTTGTTTTGTGTAGCTGTAGCTTCTCCTTTGGTTGTTTCTCCCCCCGATTTATTCTAATGAGCACTGGTATAAATCTTAAGTGGATTTGTCAGTGATTTTAATTTGATACAACTGAAATTGTGATCAACCAGACTGATAAAATCTTGTGTCTAGATCTGTGGTGGTTGTTCTAAGATGAATGCTGAGAGTTAGTTGGGCTTCTTTTACAAGGCAGGAAATGGGATTTGCCTTGTGCAGATCCCATACAATATACATCAATGAAGGTGTGGCTTCTCTGCTGTTTGGGATTACTTCCTTCCCTCCAAAATAGGCTTATCAGGACACTGTGTACATGTCTTGGAGATCCCAGCCAAACCTCGTGTATTTGGGGGTTGTGATTAACTTCCCTTGTTTGTCAAACTTCTGTCCCCCACTCGGGTGCCCCGATGGAGGAGGGGGGCACAAAAGAGATGGCAACAGTGGTGGCCAGAGAGTCCCAGGCCCTTTACATCTCTGCAGGAGCATTACTCCACATGGCTCTCAGTTTTAGCGGGGTACTGGCATCACTAAGAGATGGTTACCTCCGGCCACACCGCTTCTGCCTGAGGCCCTGCCCCTTTGAGGGACATGAAGTTGGCCGCCTCTGCATCTTGCTTAGGGGCTCATGGAAGCTGACGGCCCCACCTTTCCGATTCGACAGTGTTAGCTGGACAGGTTTCAGGCCTCTACATTAGGCCAACATCTGGGTTCTCACTCTCTAAATCCAGTCTCCTAAAATGTTCCTTATTCAGGTGAACACATTTTAGTTTCATTATTTTCAACTGCTGCTTCTCTTAAATCCACAGAATGGAGGAGGAGTCCCAGCATCCAATCTTCCGTCCTACTCCATCAGTTGGACCTATATACTCTTTTGCATAATGTATTTTAAACTAAACATTACATTCATTTGCACCTTATGAATTGCATGCTTTTAACTAATCTGGTTGTAAAGTTTTCATATGAGTCCTTAAAAAGCTGGCTAGTGGCAGTATTATTTCTGAAAGGACTTGTGTAATCAGTGTGATTACCTTGGGAAATCCAATTGTAATTTATAATTCAGAATATATAATTTGTAAATCATTTTGGCAGTGCATTATGTAGAGAAATAACTGGCCTTATTAAGCTTTGCTTTTTTGGAATTAGTATCCTTAACTTGAAACCAGAGCTAAGCAAATAATCCATAATGAATTATTTATTTTGCATAATGTCCCTATTTTCCTGCTTCTGGAATATCTACAAGCAGATCGTAATCTTCACAAATGTATTTACATTTCACATTTATTGGATGCATATCTTCTGGAATTTTGTACTTTATAGATTGACCTTTAGCATACAGAGTTGTAGATATGTGATATTGCTTTTATTCCTTAATGACATGGATGTGCCAGTACCTTCAATGTCAAAACTTGCATGAACACATTGAAAAGTTCTGTTGTCTGTTCATACTCTGGAAGCAATTTTAGTGTTCAATTTCTGCCACCTTTATTACAATAAGGGTATGTCTAGACTACAGAGCTCTTCCAAGGAACACGTCTGGTTTTCCGAAATAATTTCAGAAAAGCAGACATGTTTTTTCAGCATCCCTGTAAATCTCGTTCTACAAGGAAGAAGGGATGTTCTGAAAGAGGTTTTTTTCCTGACATTTGGCCCCATGCAATTTGCGTATCTTTTTCCAAGTTTTCTTTGTAGTATAGACACAGTCTAACACTTGATTACAACACTTGCAGAATGTTGAATCCAAAAGTGACATGGCTGCAAAATATTTAATAGGTTGTTGATATTGTAGAATCTACACAATAGCAGCTATCTGGTAACAGTACTTCTAGTCAATGCCAGGGCCATCTACAGGTGGCAAACTAGCTGGGTTGGCTAAATACACTCTGCCTCTGGGAAAAAAAGAGAGAATCGATCCATTCTCACGGTGGCCTCCAATGGAGGACATTTGAGTCACAATTAGTACAACTGCAACCAGTTCACAAAGCCTTAAGGGTTCTCTGTACAGAGATTCCTAGGCTTAAGAGTTGGCCCAATATATTTCCCCTCATCACAATTTGCAGAATGTTGAATCCAAAAGTGACATGGCTGCAAAATATTTTTTAAAGGCTGAATTAGTATTTGCAGAAATTTCTTTTTGCATTATTAACCAAGCAAGAAATATGGTGGAGATACCAAACATGAGGCTCCAGTGACTCTTACTGAATAAAAAAATAGCCACAAAACTCTCAAGCTAGTAGCAAGATGCATTAAAAAGTTGTGGTGGATATTAATGCACAACATGCAATCAATCATGCAGAAGGAAAAATAGGTAGTAACTAAGAGCTCATGTACTGACATGAGGCATGGTTGGCTCTGTAATAAAGAACGCATCATACAAGGTGCATAACAATGGAAGAAATAGCAGCACCCTGGGGCGGGCAAGATACGACCTGTAGGCTGGATCCGTCCCACCAGTAGGGTTGCCAGGTGTCCAGTTTTGAACCGGACAGCCCGGTATTTCAGCTTTCTGTCTGGGAAACAAATTGAGAAAATACCGGACATATAAATGTCTGGTATTTTCTAATTAAATAAGTTTTATTATTGCCATGATTATCAGTACGTAGTTGCATACTGCCTGGCTGGTAGACATGCTCACGCTGCGTGAGCGTATCTACCAGCCAGGCAGTACACAACTAAGCAGTAGAGAGGAGGGGGGTGGGGGCGGAGCTAGGGCGGGATGGAATCCCCGGGGCCAGACTTGCCTGTGTGCCCCACCTGGACCGTGCGTGGGACGGGCAGCACCCCGGGATCTGCGTGCGCCCGGGCCAGCCCCGCTCCCTGCCAGCCGGTTCCCCCCTGGCCAGGCCCGCTCCCCCGACCCCCTTCTGGCCAGCCCCGTTTCCTGCTGGCTGGTTCCCCCCCGGCCAGCCCCCGATTTCCCCCCAGCCAGCCCCGCTCCCCCTGATGCCCTACCGGCCAGCCCTGCTTCCCGCCAGCCGTTCCCCTGCCCTCCCCCTCCCCGATCTCCCTGGCCAGCCCCACTCCCCCTGACCTCTTCCCGGCCAGCCCCTCTCCCCTCCCGGCTGGCCCCCGCCCCTATCTGAGTTCAAATGTGTGCGGTATTTTTTTGAAGTCATCTGGTAACCCTACTCACCAAGCCTTTTGATCCAGCATGCAGCCTGCCCCGCCAGGATCCTGAGGCAGGCTCCCTGCTTTGAGCAGCTCTGGGCTGCTCAGAATGTCTGGCTTCTCTCTCAAGGCACCGTGCATCTCTTGTGAGGGGTGAGGAGACTTTGCATGCTGGGGACCCCCTTTCCCCCCCAGTCCAATGGAATAGCCAGCAGTTTTGAGAAGTCTGGTGCTGTGGAAGGCAGGGAGTCTGCCTCAGGGTGCCATTGTGCTTTTACCAGGAGCCACCTAAGTGCCTCCCAGCCAGATCCTGCCTGTGGCACCCCACCCCATCCCACATCCCAACTCTTTGCCCCAGGTCACCACCAAAACCCTCTGCACCCTCCCTCAGGTCACAACTGCCTCCCAGACTCTGCACTCTCTCTTACGTACCTCCTCTAGGCCAGAATCCTTTCCTGCAACCATGCCCTCTCCTGGTACTTCGACCCCAATCTCCTGCCCCATGTTACAACCCCCTCATTCACTCAAATTCTCTCTCAGACCCTACAACATCTCCTACACCCCAGTTCCCTACCCTGAACTCCCTTCTGCACCCAATCTCCGTCGCAGATCTTGCACCCCCTCCATAGAAAAGTGTAGTCCTTGACCATATACCAAAAATCAGAGTGCCACCTCATCAAAAATTGCCCACCCCAATGCAGATCCAGATTCTGCCACGCTGAGATGTATTTTTCCTCATGATGCCCCCTCTAGGATTAGTTGTGTAAATGCTCACCAGTGTGAATAAAGGTTACACAGTCTCACCCCTAATGAATAATAATGAGAGAAAATCACTAACAGTAGATAGTGACAAAGTGTGGAAAGATCCATCAGCTCATCTTGTGTTTAATGAAACAGAAATGAACATTATATTGCCCTTGTTTTCCAGGTCTCTTAACATTGTATTGCCCCGGTTTTCCAGGTCTCTGGGAGGTTTATAACTTTGGGGAGTAATGGAAAAATGTGTTGCTATGTTACATACTATAGCTTCTGTTCAGTACTCAAAGGATGGAAGATATTATTAGTTTTTGTCTTATTTATATACTGTACTTTGTATATGCTATGATAGCTGCACTTAGAGAACAATGGAGAGTGCAGTTTTAAAATATATGTAGATTTCAGAAGTGTGTATTAATGCATGTAACCAGATGGTAATCCAGCAAGCCACTTACCAGAAGTTATAGTTGAAAGCACTCTTGTGAGGAGTACAGACAGCACATATTAAAGGCCTTTGGAAATTACTTGGATTCTTGAGATACATGGTATAAGAGAAGTGTAGCTTCATTGCTGTAGTGCATTGTCCTCTAGAATATCTGCATTTGTGAACCCATTTTGTTCCTGCTATGTGTGTAGAACAAATTGAACTCCTATTTAGAATATTATTTTATTCTTTATTCCACTCTCATATTTACATCCTCTCTAGATTTTCTGTCTATTATATGTTTAAAACAAGAGGCAGCAAACTGTTAGGGTAGATGCAATATATGAAATATTGGATTAAATAAATATATCTTGTGCTTGCATTTCAAAATTTTTAAGGGCCATCTGTGGACAATCCTAAAAATATGAGTGGTCTCCTATTTTCCCATGCGGCCTGTTTTTCCCCCCCATTTATGTAAACAGAAGAATGACCAAATCAGACAACAGAAATATCCTTTTCCACCAAACACCAGTACACTCAGACTGTGAAGCCCTAGTACCGGTAGCAAGGTCTTTATGCAGACAAAGCTATGACTGAGGGCTAGAAGGAGTTATTAAATGGTGCTATTGGTACGTCTGAAGACCTATCAAGTTGGTGATTAATGTTTTTATGTGATGATCAAAGTCCTTGTATTTTGTTTAAAAATTAAAGTTCTAGTAACAATGCAGCTTTTTCAACATACACACATTGGAAATTTCAGACTAAACATCAGAATTGTATATGTGATAGTTAGGGATGTTAACGGGTAACCTTCATGGATGATGTTTCCCAGGCCCACGCAGAGCTCTGCTGGCCCAGAAGCATCTGGGCTCGAGCAGTCCTTGCCCGTCGCTGTCAGGGGAGAGCTGCTCTAGCACCATTTACTCAGTTAATTGGTTAAACTTAACATTTAACCAATTAACTAATTTAATGAGATTTTACATTCTTAGTGATAGTGTCATTGGAAATATTTTGCCTTGGATTTATTAATTTTGTACACTATGATTTTTCTCATTTTGTTCAAAGCTTTCCGTGAAGTTAAATGTTCAAGAACCATGCATGTGTTGATACAGCTTTAATAAAGTATCAGCCATCTATGTACGTTTCAGTAATAGTGTTCAGAAACTTCCATAATTGTAGATTACTCGCCTCAAAGAATGTGAAGAATTTATCTTAGGACTGCTGTCAGGAAAAAAAAATTATCAGGTTTTTATTGTACATAATATGGTTGAGAGACAATTTGCATCACGTACACACTGCCAAATTTTGAAAATTGCTATGTTTGAAAAGGAACTGATGCTGTTCTCTGGACCACACCGATTAATCTTAGTCTTAGATATAACGTTTTTATTATACTTCCACTGAGCAGGAAAATTAGCACTTCCTGCAGTAATTACAGTAATTCCATTAGTGAAAGCTCCCATTTAAAATGCTCTATGTCCCTGTTGTTCTTCCTGTATCATATTCAAACTAAAGGAAAAGATCAGATAGCTATATACATTAGGGATGTCAACATGTAGTCCACTACACGATTAACCAATAAGCCTTGGTTAATGAGGAGCTGGCTTTAAGGAGGTTCCCCATGAGCACCAGATCTGCTTGCCACTCCCTCCTGCCACCAAGTCTCCCACCACTCCCTGGTGCAGTCTGAAGCCAATACACGAGGGGAGCCATGTGTATTGGTTCCTGCAACCCGTCCTCCCCTCCCGTGCTGCCTCTTACAGAATCAGCAAGGGGGACAGACAGGAGCTGGTGCTGGGGGGAGCCAGCTTAAAAGCTAGTTTCCTCCCCAGCACCTGCTCCCCAGTGCTGCCCCCCCCCCTCTATCCCGTGCTGCTGCCTCTAGCAGAGGCAGCACTGCGGAGGGGAGGCGTGGAGGGAGGCTGCTGCAAAGCAGTCTCTGTCCACGGCAGCCTGGGCTCACCATGGACAGCAGCTGGTCCACAGCAGCAGCCCCTGTCCATCGGGTGTCTGAGCTCCCCACAGACAGAGGCTGCTCAGCATCTCTTGGAGAAACCGCTGTCCATGGTGAGTCTGGGCTTGCCATGGACAGAGGCTGGTCCGGAAGCAGCCCCTGTCCGTGGGGGATCCGATTTCCCCGTGAACAGAGTCTGAGCAGCCTTTATCCGCAGTGAGCCTGGGCCTCCACAAACGCTGCAGCCACCCCTGTCCCACCCCTATCACAGCAGTCTCTGCCCACAGGGAGCTCAGACTCCGGTGGACAGAGGCAGCAGTGTGGGATGGTAGGCAGCCAGTCTGCGCGGGGAGCTGATTTTTAAACTGTCTCCCTCGCGGATCAGCTCCTGCCTGCCACTGTGTGTTGCTGCCTCTGATGGAGAGGCAGCAGCGCAACGTGGCAGAGGGCTCCTTGGGAGTGGGCCCAGAGCGCACTGGCTGCCAGCCGCACCCCTGGGGACTATCAGACAGTTGTGTAACTGCTAAGATTTCATGTGGTTACACAACTATTCAATTACACTGTAACTAATTATTCCTAATATACACGCTCAACGAAAACTGTCTTGTGTATATATAAACATTGACTATATACAATTGACTACAAAGGGCATGTTCTTTGGAACTTCCTGTAAGTAGTAGAGTGTTTACATATTCCAGTTTATTATAACATGCACCCATACAACATATTGTGATGAGGGGAAATATACCGGGCCAACTCTTAAGCCTAAGAATCTCCGTACAGAGAACCCTCAAGGCTTTGTGAACTGGTTGCAGTTGTACTAATCTTGACCCAAATGTCTCCCATTGGAGGCTGCCATGAGAATGGATCAATTCTCTTTTCTTCCCAGAGGCAGAGTGTATTTAGCCAACCTAGCTAGTTTGCCACCTATAGATGGCCCTGGCATTGCCTGGAGGTACTGTTACCAGATAGCTGCTATTGTGTAGGCTAGTATTTCCCAACTTTTTTTTTATAAAGTACCCCTTTAAAAAATATATATATATACACACACACACACTCTTCCCCCCCCCCCCCCAGTACCTACAGTTTTCTTTTCTACCATTGCAACACATTTGTTTAAACAACTTGATCGTAGTCGGGCAGGCGATGAAATTTTTGGGTACAAAAAGTACAAAAATAATAATGTAAAACTTAAAACAAAAATTTAATTTTCTCCAAATTTCAGTTGTGTTGACGTACCTCCCAGACTTCTCTCGAGTAACCCATGGGTACTCATACCACTGGTTGAGAAACACTAGTAGGCTGTACTGTAACCAGATAGCTGCTATTGTGTAGGCTGTACAATATCAACAACCTATGAAATACACATGATTTTGGATCCTCGATCTGCTTCAAATAAACTTCTTAAAAATGACATCAGCAGAATTCTGCTGAGCTGTGTCCCATCTCAGCAACCTCCCAAGTGCATCCTCTTCCTCATCACTGCCTTTATCTGAATAAGTCATCAGAAGTCAACTCCCCCACAGACAGCCACTTCAAGATGCCATAATATATGACAACCATGCGAAAATTTCTCCATTGCTATCAAGCTTGCCGAGGGGGCGGGGGAGAAAAAGGGGCAGTTGCCCCAGGGCCCAGTGATTCAAAAAGGCCTGGAGCTCTTGGCCGCTGCTACTGCAGCAGTGGCTGGAGCCATAGGTCCTTTAAATCATTCAACTCCAAACGGCAGGTGGAGACTGGCTAGCTAGCCCTTCCCCTTCCAGGAGCGCGGAGCCACTCCCCCCACACACGTAGCCCAGGGGCCTAGCAATTCTGTCAGCCCCATGACTGCTATAATCATCAATACCACCCATATCGTACCTTTCCAGACTCATGCACGCTACACGTACCTCACACAACAGATGCTGTTATTCATCCAGTGCATCAGTTGCCCCAACAACTATGCGAATGAAATCAAACAATCACTGTGCTTTTAAGTTAACTCTCAGAAAAGAAAAAAAAAAAAAAAAGGCAAAAACACCTATCACCCATCAGTGAGCAGTTTTCACAAAATGATCCCTGTCCTTATCCTCCAAGGAAACCTGCACGCCACCTTCAGAAGACAAGCCTAGGAACTTAAATTCATAGCTCTACTATAGTGTAAAAATCATGGTCACAACAGACATTGGTTTTGTGTCTTTTTACAGTTTGTAACTACAGTTCTTCTCTTGTCCTGTGACTGCAGAGATGTTAATTGGCCTCTTCATTTCAACTGATCTCCAACAACATGTGTTAATCTCTTATATTTAACTGTTCCACTGTGCCTTTAGCTGAGACTCTGATTATGTTAGATCTAAAGAAGTCTGTGCAGCTAGAAAGCTTCTCTCTTCCACCAACAGAAGTTGGTCCAATAAAAGATATCACCTCACCCACCTTGTCTCTTTTATCTTAATAAATATTAAAAATATACTTTTCTTCTCTTCTTTTAAGAGGAAACCAGATTATCATAATTTGTTTTGGGATATCAATATGTGATATTTTGCCACACTCATGAAAGAATAATTGCTAGATAAACACAGATAAAAATATTTTAAATGTACAAAAATCAATTTTCATAAACTTGCATCTTTTTACCTCTGTGTATATACAACAGACTATATTAAAAGCGAGATTACATTTTACATTGCAGAGTAAAATGCAAACACAAAATTATTTTTTGCTTTTCAGTATAGGCAATGGATTATCATTTATTTATGAAACTTTTTTAATCTAGAATATATGGAAATCTTTTCTTGAAGCACAATATAATATTGCATTGGGAATGTTGTCTGACAGTTCGCTTCTTACAGTTGCAGAGAATGATTCCACTGTATGAATTTTTTAAACAGGCTTCAATGTAGTCTGCATTTGAAAGGGAGGAAGTAATCAGTGTAATCTTGAAGAATCTCGTGAATGCACTTCCTTCTACCTATTTGTGCTTCATACAATCTCTTCAGTAGGAAAGTCTGCTTTTAGTGTTTTTTAACATCTGACTAAATGTCCAGTTATTTTGTGGCTACCCACAATAGGTATCTGTGTTCAGTTGTTCATCACTGCAGCCAAAGTACATATTCAGTCATCCATTTCTTATGCTCTTTTGTCCTACTGAGGTCATCGGTCCAACAAACCCAATTGTGAGGGACAGTTTCTGACCTAAGCTGTGCTGTACACATCTGATGAAGACAGTGGAATTACTCCATTGTTTATTCAGTGCGATTCAAATTGGTGTCTGGTTCAAAGTGTCTTGTCCCACATCATGGGGGCAAAAACATTATTCACCTTAATGTTTTGGGATTATATGCTACTAGTAAAGTTGAGCAAGCTACTTTGCCCCAGAAATATTCACCCACTTCTTGCCTTGGATGTGGCTGGGAACACTTTCAGAGCGGGGAGCGGACAAATCTTGTTTGGGAACCATAGAAGTATTCACTTGATCTCTCCTTTCCACCATCCCCTCCATCATTGAGGCTTGGGGACTTCTGTTTCACTCTCCCTTTTCTTCTCCCCCACCACCTTTCTCCTGATAGGTGCTATGGAGGAGGATGGATCACACTCTGCCTCTGGGTCCAGGCTCTGGGATTTATCCCACCTACTGCTGCTGCCGTTGTTTGGAGGGAAGGGGATGGAGCTGGATAACGGGTTGCCATCTGGAGTGCATAGTGGTGAGAGCACGAAAGCTTGCTCCCCAAGTGAAGTAGCTCTTCTGATTAAATTACCAAAGAACAAATATGATGCTGGCCCCTTTAAAATGGGCAAATTGCCAAAATGAAGGACACAGCAAATGTTGCAGAAATAATTTCTTTAGTGTAAGTACATTTCTCTACAACATTAATTTTATAATTCAGTAGTTCTGATGTTAGTAAATTACAGTTGCAGTGTGACACCAACCCATGTCCATGATACTTATATGTAGTAGAGAACGGCCTTTAAGAAGCGAGAGTAGGAGGAACTAAAGGGTCAGTGTGTGTACAAACCTTTGACTAAATATAGGTATACAAGAGAGAAAAATACGGGACACCATATACACCAACGTGCCATCTCCTTCTTCTTCTATGAAAAAAATTATCTGTTCATTAGTGATAACACTATGACTCCTTGGGAGAAAATAAATTATTTCCCTACTGCAGACCAATATGGGAAAAGAAAATAGGTTCTTAAAAGGTCAGTCTTTTCAGTGTAAGGGCCATATCTTTACTGTCCTGAACAGAGCCTCTGAGGATCCCTTCATTCTATGCTCTCTGTGATATTCCCCTTTACCTCATTCAGGGATCAGTCATGCTACCCTCAGTCACACTGAGTAGAATCTATTTATTTGTGATTTGTGTTTCTGTAGCAGGTAGAAGTCCCAGTCTTGCATCAGGCACTGAATCAGTGATGCTACTCATGAGTAAGAAGCATAGGCGTTTCCACGATGGAGGTGTATGGAGTCCAAAATCCTTCTCTGACACTTGCCAGCATCAGATGCTTCAGAGGAAGGTGGCACCAGATCTGGTATGATCTGTTACTCCACATTAGGCCTCACTTCATCCCTGTGCACTGTGCTCTCCGTAGGAGCAGAGACAAAGCCCTTTTGAGCAAAATTTTATCTGATCCTTATATGGGTCCTTATCTGGTTCTTATCTGCATGTTGCAGAGGGTGGGATATTCTTTACACCTGACCCCCACCCTCTATGATCCACCCTCATAAGGATGAGACATGATTTTCAGTGACACTGGCTAGTTCATGATGGTCTGCGATGTTTGGTAGGTCACATGGGACATTCAAGATTTATATCTGTATGTAAGTTACAGTGGGCCCAGATTTCAAATGTGACTGCCCAAACCCACAAATGAATAAACTCCTTCCCCCCCCCCCCCTCCAACTCAACACTGTTTTCTGAATTGGGACTGAAGTGAGTTAGGAATACCAAAATATTTTGGAACTCAGTTCTAAAATTGGGTCCACAAAATAGATGCACAGGCCAATGTAGGAGGAATAAATGTGATAGGGAGCTCCTTAGCAGGGTAGACTTATGTAATTATATATGTTTGTTTAATGTTCAGACTATACTTCTGTAATAAAATTTTTGCAATATTCAGTATTCTGGTCTTAGTAGGCAAAAAGATATTTGTAAAAATGTTACATATGGTCATCTGAACTAATTGCTAAAATGACACTACATTACTTCAATAATTAAGGACTGTGAACATGTGGCTATTTTATTCATTGGGCTTTAAGCCAACATGTTCCATAGCTGGGAAAATGTGTGTTAACATCCTTCAAAATTCAGTTGTTGTATCCTTTTTTCATATGAAAAGATATGCAGAATGGGTCTTAAATCTGGATTAGAAAAACCTGTAATGGGTATTATTCTGAGAATTAAGCATCCTTACACTATTCAACTGTATTTGTGATTTAACTCTTTGCACTGAGGGCTTTTCTAGCATCCATCTCTCAAATTAATAATATTTGCTTTTCTAGCATCCAATTTTGCTTTTCTAGCATCCATCTCTCAAATTAATAATATTGATTTTTTTTAGATTTATTGTATAGCATTTTGGAAAGTGTTCTGTATGTGTAGATGCTTTGTAACATGAAACCTCGTGCTTTCTCGTTTACTTTGAAGAGGATGAGTGTTGGCACGTAGTTTGAAGAATTTTGTAATTTCAGTAAATTGTCTATGTGCCTTACCTTTACTTATCAAGGTTATTTGTCAGCAAAATTATCTCTTGTAACGGTAGGTCCATATATGTGGATGAGAGAATTTGATGGAAAGGTTTTGCCCATACCAACTAGTAGTATAAGTTGATTTTATGTCCTTTATAAAATAAAAGTTTTGCTTATCATGTTTGTACTCAATTTGAAATTTAAATGTGTGGTCTCAAGATGACCTTAAAGTGACTGACCCTCAAATCTAATCACTCTGGGCTCCCAGGGAAACTGACAAATACGTCAGGTCTGCCTTTGAGTATCAAAATATTGTTTTAAATATTTCACTTGCAGAAAATGCAACAATAATTCTTAGGTTAGTTCTTATGTCAATAAGCTGGACTACTTTGTTGGTAGCAATGCTGTGTGTGTTTACTGTCATAATCTTCCTATTGTTTTACTCTGCATGATTTGTTTTATAAGAATAGATAATATTCTGGTGAGTGAATTATTGATTGATTTTTGTCTGTGCAAAATGGTCACAAATGGTCAATACGTGGTCAAAGTGTCAGACATGCAAAAATTAGATCAATTTTTATATATGAATATTCTTTGATTTCTTTTATGCTTATTCTTTTTGCCTTTGTTTCTCTTGAATTCAGTTGAAAGAGTTAGTTAATGACAGGAATGTAAAATGAGGAAGAAAGTAATATGGAAATGCTATTTCTGAGAAGCAACAAGTCACTGTTCAGCTTAATTTGTGTACGTTGTTTTTGTCCAGAAAGGATTGTCATGCTTCAGGTTTTAGTAGGTTTCCGATGGAAATACTAGAGGATATTGTTGGGTATTTTTTTTTCATTTAAGACCTTTGATTTAACATTTTTTTAAAAAAAAACATGCTATTGCAACATGTAGTGTACACATGTGACAAACTATGGCCTAGAGAAAATATCCAGCCCAAGTGGGAAGGAAACTCTAGGGCAGTGGCAGGGAACCTTTTTGGGCCCAGGAATAGCTGACCTACAGAAAAATTAGTCAGGCAGAGGGCAGCAGGGGGTGTGGAGTGCCAGCGTGGGCTCCCCAATGCTGGGGGGGAAGAGCCCTGAGCCTCGGGGGCTGGATCCAGGCAAGCTAGGGACTGCATCTGGCCCCTAGGCCTTAAGTTCCCAACCCCTGCTCTAGAGTGTATATATTAGTTGCTAGTTCCTCCCTAGTGCAGAGACCTTGGTTCCTCCCTAGTACAGAGAATTTGAGATGATCACTGATCATAACCCCCCCCCCCCCCCCCCCCCCCACACACACACTCTTATAGCTATATTACAAGAGAGGAGCAAATGCTAAGCTTCTGTGATAGGCTTTACACTCCAGAAATGCTCATTTTTGATGCATCACCGTAACATCACTGTAACAGGGTAAAGAATGCTAATGTGGATCGCCTCATCAGGAGAGAGACCTAGAAGACTTTCTGAATGACTCAATAATACTGCCTGCCAGTCAGAAATATCACAAAGAAAAAGAGGAAGACTCTTAGGGAATTCTATCCAAATATTATTCAGGGCTACCAAAAAGATGGAACAATACAGCTAACATCTGAGGTGTACCCCAATAGCAAAATTCAAGTGGTTGGGATGGGAGGATATTTTAGGGTTTAGCCCCATTACTTAGGACCGTTACAAAGAAATGTTAAGAAACAGAATTAGATATTGTATATACGTGGGCTTGTTTGAATAGCCAGTGCAGATTTTACTTGTGTATTTTAAACATTCTCCAACATAAAGAACTTAATGTGACTGAGACTCTTCAACTGGCCATGGTATCTGTTAGCACACAGAAGAGTCAAGATTCTGACCCTGGACCTACAAGAGCTAGAATCACATCATACTTAGTTCTTGTGGGGAGCAGGCACGTTGTCTGTCTCATCAGTGATCCCTCTGATTGACTGAGGAAAGGCAATAAAAAACTTTAGGTGTAATCGAAATTCAGGCTCCCTGATTCAAAAGGATGGTCTTCATGCTGCAGAGCATTGAGAGTGACAGGAGTAAGGTAGAAAACTCAAGATAGCACTTGCTGATCAAAGGACCCCATAGAAGCTACGAGGAAGAGAATTGAGTTTTTGTTTTTGTCCGAGTTTGTCCCATTTTAGACTCCAGCACCAAATTAAAATGTGTTTTTAAAGCCATCGTACACTGAGAAACTCACTGTCTGAGTGAATATAGTGCTATAGGTTTCAGGGGCAATGCTGCACTTAATGTTTAAACTTTGCAGAAGCGTAGCTGTATAAATTATTTTACCAGCTATGGAAATTAATTTCTGCCACCAATCAACTGTAGTTCAGCATGTGACCCACCAAGGGGAGCTGTAGATTAGTGTGGACAGCTCTGTGGTTTCATAAACTGAAAAGGGCTGCATTTTCTTGAAGACCTATTTTGGTACACTTCTGAATTTTCACAATCATTTTTGGGGTTGACTTAAAATCATGTAATTGGGGAGGAAAGAGGAGTTGGATAGAAAGTTCCTACTTATCCTCTTCACCAAAACAAAGACATCAGAATGTAGGAAGGCTGTGCTGGTTCTATGACAAAATTAAAACAGCATCAATATCTCCATCTGTGATGTCAGTGCATCTGGTACTGGATAATCTGGTACAGAAGTCAATGAATGTAATGCAGTATTGGTAATCCAAAGGGTTTGGAGTTAAGTGCTTTTGACATGCAGAATCAAGAGTCAAGGACAGAGCAGACTTTAAATATTCTTTCTGCAGTGCCTGTTATAGATGTAATTGAATACCTCACGTGAAGCATCTTATCAGAAGTATAGCTGGTTAGTATCTCATCACCAAACAGAGAGGGTATGGGTGTCTTCTCCACACGAGTTCTTTTGACATTGTAGAAGGTCTTTTGAGATCCCAGATAGTCCATAATGGAAATGCTGCTGGGAATGAATCTGTATAATATAGGAAGAACTCTATATTATCCAAGTTAATCCATGATATAAGCACTTGTAAGAAGAGCTAAATTAAAAACAAGGAATCAAAAGAAGTGGTATAAAAGGGAATCAGGAAGAAAATGCATGAAAGTTTGTATTGCTAGACAAATCCTAATGGTTAGGAAAAGAAGTATCCCAACTCAGACTATATTTATATATGCCCTTAAGGAACGTACTGAGATATCAAGACGCCACAGAGTTCATTTCCAAGACAACTGCTGAGGTTACAAAGAATTGTGTAGTCTCAATCCGAGTAACACTTTCAAATGACTGTAATCAGAGCTCAGATATTCCTTCTCATTATTGCCAACCTGTGATTACATTGTGAGTCTCATGATTTTGTACTTTCTTTTTTTTTTTTAAATTATGCCCCAGTTCCAGTAGTCTTATGACTGTGGGGGAATCTCAGCTTGCATTTCTAGCCCTCTTGGTTGTGTAGGAAAACTTGAAAATGTGAGCCTGAAAGACTCAAAAGCAGATGTCAAATAAAAGGAATATATAATATATTAAGTTTAAAATATAATTTTTTAAGGTGGTAATATGATTGTTTTAGGACCTGTCTGAAGATTTTGAATGCTTGGGGTTGATAATATTGCTGCCGTGTTGGTAGGTCAAATAATAATAATTTGATCCTTTAACCATAATTGTTTTCCTTATCAATTGTAGTCTTAGGGTGGAAGTACATACATCTTGGTTTGGGAGCTATTAAACTATTCCTGAATTTTACAACCCACACCATGCATAAGTCTTAATAACCTGCTTTTGCAGGTTTTTTGTTTTGGTTTTTTTGGAGACTTGCATGATTAGAAGTTTCAGTATCTGATTCAAAACCTCTGTGTAGCATAGATTACTTTTCACTTATTCCCTAACTAGAAATATTGGCTCAGTTTCTGATCTCACTGTAATGTAATCCAGTGCAACACTATGGCCTTAGTCTGGTTTCACACAGGTATAGTTGAGGTTCCAAACTAGCATTAAGCCATGGATCATCTAAATTTGCATCTGTCTTCATGATGCATACTTAAAGCGAAGGTGAAAAATCTCCAATGTATATCTCTAGTTGTGTATTACTATGCCTTTGGGTCCGCCTTAGTAGCTGAGTTGCTTTCTGAACTCACCTAATGATTAATTTATGCCTTAAAGCATGATGCCTGTGAACTCTTGTCATTTTTATTGTAGGTAAATTAACCCCAAATGCCATAAATATATGTGTAATATCCTTAGCAAAAATGGAAAGAGCTGACCCCCTTAAGGGAAAAAAAAACCCAGATAATTTTAGAGGGACTGCTTCTCAGCCTGGACTCAAGTGAGTGTCTAATGTTGCAAGTGTAATAATATTGATGTTGATTTTGGGGATCTAACCTTTCATTTCGTGAGAACTCTGAAGATTGAAGTAAGAAGACACCCACAATAGTGCTGTGCTGAACTCTACTGTGGACTTAAATATTAAATTGTCCAAAGTGGGTGTAAATGTCAGATGGCCAATTTCAACCTAACAAACCGATTTAAAATTGTCACTGAAAATCTAAGCATAATGCTGCTTCGGGGGTGGGGGTAGGGGGGGGAATGAACTAGATGACTTCCTGAAGTCACTTTCAGCCCTACAATTATTTAATTATTTGAAAAAAGTTCAGAATGGGGTCAAAGAAATGGTGTGATCTGGTTCTGTTTGGACTAAAGGAAAATGAGAACTACACAGAAAAATGTTGCCCAGACTCGTGGGAGTAAAGCCAAGGCCCAGGGCTGACTAATAGGATAGTTTGGTGTGAAGAGTGAAGCTGTATTTTGCTATAGCTTGATTTTATTTTTCTCTGTTAATTATATGTATTTTTTCTTGATTTCTCTTAAAGAAACAGGATCTGACTTAAAATCAACTGAGAACAACCACCTAAACTGAGTTTCTCTCTTTCTATAAGGATATTTATTGTCATTTACAAAGCTTTGAAACCTATCCCAATCCCTCCCAGAATAAGGAAGCTTGTTAAAATGAAGATTTAGTTATTTGTTTAATGTTAATTATTTTACTTGATGTTTATCTTCTGCAGCCCATGTGTGTGTGTGTGTGTGTGTGTGTGTAATAAATACTGAAATAATGTCAGGTTTGGTAGTGTAAAATAAGCAAAACCAAACCTCTGGAAAAGGGACTTCCAAGTCAAAGTAGTGCAACAAATAGGATAACTTAAAAATTACAATATCTTTCAAATCTATAGTCTCAGAGAACATGATCCAGGAGCTTTAGGAATGAAAAATGTGCAGATTTCAATGCTATGGTTGGTTTAACTGGATAAACAATGGTTCTTTAAAATATTTATTGTATAGTTTGATTGTTTTGCATCATTTGGAAAAAATCTAGTAAGAGTGAAAAAATATAACTCTCATATAAACAAATCTTCAACCACTAACATACACACTTTTTCATTATCTTTTCCATTCATAATTGATTCTAAACTTACATGAATCTTTCAAAGTAAGTGTCTTATTGATTATACCGGAAGCAAGCTGTAAAATAGCATTACAAGACTCATTCATGCACACTCTCTCTGATTACTGTAAACAGTGGTGATGATCAAATGAAATACTATTTTCCCCTCTTCATATATTGTATAATTTGTAAGCTATTATGTATGGAAAGGAGTCAGAGGAAAATGGCACACATGCAGAAGGGCATTTATCATGGATAATATCCTGTCTTAACGTACTTTGAGAAGGACAATTTTATCTTCATGCAAAATGTGGTGCTCTCCTGGGTATTGAATTGTGTTACAAAACTTGTGCCACAGCCTTCTGCTAGTAAAAATGCAAAGTATTCTAATGAATAGCAAAGTCATTGCTGTTAGGAGCAGTTAGATTTATTAAGTTATAGCTATTTTTGTACTATTTTTGTATTTGCTTGCATGTAGTCTAAATCCAAGTACCTTTCCTATGAAGAATTTGAACCAGTATTTTCCAGCCAATACTCTAGATTAGTCTAGTTAATACAGATGCAATGTTAATTAAGACAGAGTTAAATAAATAAATATTAATGTTGCTGTTATTTCCTAAATAATAATTATGCAGTTGCTACATTCTTTCTTCACTTTCAACAATTAAGCTTTTTTTTGCTTTGAGAGGTGTTCCTTAGTTTCTCTCTCAATGCTAGGAATACAGAACTAGCAGCCTCTAAAACACTGCTTATCTAGATGAACAATTAGTATGGTATCTGTGGTCATCTATGAGGTAGAAGTGAGCTTGGATTAGTTGGGAAGTTGTTACATATTCTCGCTCTCTCAACAAACCATCTCTGACCCATATATGGAAATATGTGAAAATCCACAGAAATTAACCTAAAAGAGCTATTTTGGGAGCTGGGTTTTGTTTTGTTTTGTTTTGTTTTATTTTATTTATTAAGTCTGAGCCAGATCCTTGAATCGAGTGTTTCTCAGAGAACCTGGAATGATGGAAGAAAATGTAGCTTAAAATCACCTTCCTTCTCCCCTCATTTTCAGCTCAGCTCGGTGTCAAATCCATCGTAAGTATAACTGAAAACAGTCCTTAAGTATCAAAGATGGCTACGTCTCCAGCTTGCTCAAAAATACTGTTGGTCTGGGGAACCAGTTGGCTTGGAATTGGCTACGTCAGCTTTGTGCCATCCCGTGATTCCCAGATGCCAAGCTGCACAATGGGGAGAGGACCATACCAAAGCATCTGACCCTATTTATTATATTTTCTTTGGTGGTGAGAGAGTTCAGAATGTGTCTGTTAACAAGCAACTGAGAGATGGCTGTTTAGAGGAGGCATCACTAATCGTCTTTATACAGGTTGAACTTCTCTCATCTGGGACTCCCTTGTCCAGCAACCTTCATGGTTCGGCAGGACCACAGATGTTGCTAGACCAGAGAGCCGCAGCTGCAGAGGTTGAGAGCAGCCAGGAGTGGAGATGGTCTGGACAGCAGCAGCCTGTAGGGCCTGCTGCCCAGATGGTCCTGGGGTTCCCCAATCCTGGCCCTGTGCATGGTGGTAGCTGTTCCCGGGGTTCCCTAGCCCCCCATGAGGAATCCTGAGAGCAGCTGTCCTGGCACGCGGGAGTGGGAGCAGGGAGCAGAGGCCCGTGAGCAGGCTGGGGGCGGCAGAGCCAGATATGTGGGCTGGAGGAGGTCAGGCCTCTGGGTTTTCCTGGGGCAGCAGCTAGGAGGGAAGCCCTGGGAGAGCCCAGATGCCTGACTTCCCCCAATCCAGCAAATTTCCTTGTTTGGGACCACTCCCGTCCCAAGGGAGCCAGACCAGGGAGATTGAACCTATACTGAGCTTTGGTGATCTCTGCTCAGGGAATCTTCCTTGACCTACCTTTGTTATAGCTCATTATATATAAGTGTTGACCAGAGTGAGGGACTCATGAAATATGAACTTTGAGCATATCCACTGGGGAATCCTGATGTCTGACACCAATGCCAATGCACTGTATACCTCACACTGATCACTGGTATAAGTGAGAGATGACTTTGGTTCAATCCATTTGTGGACAGGGTGGATCTTATATGATGATTTCCTGCAATACTGTGGACTAACCATATTGAATTAGGTTTGTGTCTTAGGAATTCATTGTAGTAAAAATGCAAATGTGTGTGTACTATCATGGAATTTTGTGTAACAACTCTAGGAGGGACTAATGTAAACCCTGGAAAGAATGAATTTATAAAGTTAAATGGATTTTCCAGCAAATCTCTCTCTGGTAAAGTATGTGCAAATAGACCCCTTCTTATGCAAGAACTCAGCTTTTTAAATCTGTGTCCTGAGGAGGAACTTTTGTCTGCTGATCATCTGTTACATGAGGTCAAGGTCAGAGGCTCAAACTGTATAAAAAAAGTGGCTCTTAAATACCTGGGGATTCTTGTATCGAGCAATGACATTATGAATTTGTTACCATAGTAGAAAACCCCACTATGGGGTTTGAAGTACTGACTTCTACCAGAGACCTTGTTGAGTTGGGGTGATCTCTGGTAAATTTATTAGCATGTGTATATATTTTGTATTGTTTTTCTGTAATGCTTTCACCTTAAGAACAAATGAGTTTGCTTAGGAAAAGCTATGTGGTAATTATGCTGTTATTAGGCTGTGAGAAGTATGCAGTATAACTTGCTTGGAAACTCACAGTGCTGTAGACAGACAACTGTGTAGCCTGACTAGAGCCTTTTGCAGATACAAAATTTGTAACCGCATCCGTATCCACAAAAATGAGCAGCAGATATCTGTACTGACATCTGCAGATGCAGATACCTGGGGATATCTGCAAATTTACCGGGTCCTAGATACAAAATATGTATCCACATCCATATCCACAAAAATGAGCTGCTGGGGATGTGGATACTCATGAACATAAAGTGGATATCAGTGGATTTGCAGGGCTCTAGTGATGGCTAAGGAGCTGGGAACCTAGAGTGGGTGTCCTTGGTGGAACACAAGGGGCAAATACAGGTACACTTTCCCTGAACTGTGACAGAGGGGAGCCCTTTTATTTCTGCTCCTTCGTTTGTCTTTCTCTGTTGTCCATAATTCACTTACATGTTTTAATAATACAATCCAAAAGTAAAAGCAATCTGTTGCAGGCACTATGAAATCTTGGGGCAAAAGGAATGCAGTCCAGGACAAAAGTCATAATAGACACAGCAAAGAACAGCTGCAGAAGGTGGGGAAGCAAAGGGAAGATGGGAGGGTGGGTTGGAGGGAATCATGTATTATGTGGAGTAAAAACGAGGACAACAGAGTTATGCTCTGAATGCTGTTCCTGGGTGTGCTATATCATCTTCACATGAAGGTAAATTAAAGCAGGGGAAGATTACTCTGTAAATGAAGTGGGGATATTATTTCTTCATATGGTATATTTAAGCTATTTTTGTCATAGTGACAGATCAGGGGCTGTAAGGCATGTCATTTAGCAGTCACAGTCCAACATTTTAGCAGATAGATATGCCATACTCTGCAGGTCCCTGATGCAGATTATTCCATGGGGCGCAGCTCTTGTGTAATAAAGGCTGCCAGGTTATACAACAGCCTTGCCATGAATTGACAAGACATGAGGAAGGTGCCTGGCCTCTCTCAAACATATTCAGACACCCGTTGCTTTTACCCTTCCCACATAGATTTGAAAACTAACAATCAGGGATTTGGAAGCCTTTAGCATTCCATTCGTCTGCAAGACAGGCAGTAATTAGAACTCCTTTTTCATTAGAGATACTAGTGGTGGAATCAGCTGGGGTTGAGGGCAAAACAGAAAAACAGAATGAAATCAAGAAGTAGCAAAAAAGAGAATTGTCGATTTCCTTGATTATGAGCACATGTGAACATTGACAATTACGGTACCTAATTTTGATGTTGTTGACAACAATTTGTGCCTTTTTTATACTGCTAGAGGCTGTTGAGCACTGCGATTGATGGCCTACATTGACTCAAAGTCTTGCAATTCTGTCCACATGATCCTTTCAGATCACTCTTTCTTAATACAGTTGCTAAGTTTCCTGTGTGCCCACTGTTAAAGTAGAAAAAATCAAAAGCCCTTTAGCAAAGCCTTAGGCTCTGAGAGGACCTCCTTTTATTGTGAACTTTGGTCATTGTTTCTCGGAAAATCTTCTGAGAGTCACTTGCTGAAATCTTAGTTGATAGTCACAGCCAAAAAAGGGCAAAAAAAGTAATCAGATACCAGCTAATTAGGTAATATGTGTTGATTGTGGTGAACACATATGTCGTTGTTTTTTATCTTTCATGTATTTAAATATTTCAGCCAATGGTTGATAGACATTGTATGAATTCCTTCATGCTTGGAACAAGCAGGTTCCCTTTATATGAGAAAATGTGATTACAGAACTGCAATATCTGTTCCATAAGAGTAGAGAGAGTCATTAGTGTAATGATTCTCCTTAGTTTATAAGCTTCATAGGAGCAGAGTGAATTGCCAGAGCAAGAGGTCTTGCTTAGCTTCTGAGCAGCTTATGAGCCACACAAAACTCTAGAGGTGGGGATACCATCAAGTAATCTATGGAGTCCATGAAGAGAACGGCGCTGGGCCCGTTGCAGAGTTAGACTATGGGCACCAGTGCAGTTGCTGCTGAATGGGCACACTCACCTCTTGTCTGGGCAAACTTTGTATTTGCATGTATATAAAAGATGGTTATGAACCTTATTTAAATGAAATGTGGTTGGGATGTAGAAGTCAATTTTGGCCTGGTCTATTGAAGTCTTTTGTGGCAAGGCTAGCAAATGGGATGGTGAAATCAGTTTTGTTTCCTTTTCGTCTCTATGAAGCACTCAGTCATATTTAAACAAGCTTGGCGTTTGTTACTTCTTCTCCAAATTAGTTCAGGTGACAGCTGGAACAGAGACAGAGGAAAAGTTTGGGGAGAAAGAAATAATTGGAAACATTTTTGCTTACACAGCATATTTATTTCTGGGGTTTTTTTCCTCTTGCCTTGTTCTTTATTTCCAAAGCAACTCATTGTAATATCATAGAGAAAGAATTGCTGTGATTTCAAGTCTGGCATCTGCGAGAAGTACAGGTGAACTCTTTAGGAATTAAGTTCTTTGTTTAATTCCAATGGCCAATTAATGACAAACAAGAGAAAGGGAACATATGATATGCCAGTAGCACAGTTGATCAATTAGAAAGTTTTCCAAAGATTTCAGTGAGGTATCAGAAGCTGTATCAGTAATAAATTCAAGTGCAGTTTCAACAGTGTTGGCAGACAGCAGAAATAGTTGCATGGTGAGATGGCAGCAACTATAGATTCTGGTTCAGATGCTGCAATGCCAATAGCAGCAAAAAATAGATTTGGGAACAGACCTTGCAATCATGGCAGAAGAAGGAGCAGTAGAGGAAAGGCCTATAGTAGAAAGTGCAACAGCAGCTGTAAACCAAGGCTGTTCTCTCTCCTTCCATAAAACAGAACTAAACAGAAACAGACAGCTAGTGCTTCTAATTGACAAACAAGAAAATTCTTTGCATTCCATTAATATCTCTTCCACCACCATCAGTTTGCTCAGCTTCTTTTTCTGCCACAAGCTAGGTTGATAGATAGAGAAAAGAACATACACCACTATCAAAAATTTAGCCATACTTAAGGGATGAAGCAATGGCAAGCTTAGTGCAGAACTAAATGACTTGGCAACTTGTGCAGTCATTATAGGATATGCATCCTTTTTATCTTTATTATGGGACACTATTTCATATCTTGCCTTGCTTATTATTGACAAAAAAGTCATTACCGTTTGAAGATTGTTCAGTGTCCTCCTGCATGTAAAGTTAGATTAGTCTCAATCCATTTGCTAGTGGACTCAGTGCATATGTCACAAAAGTCACCACCAGGTTAGCAATGATTGATGCTTTTCAAAGAGTCCATGGGTTGCACAGAGAAAGAGACTGTTCACTCTCTCTGAGTGAGCAGCAGTTTGCTAGGTGTTTCTGAGGCGCACATCCAGAGAGATTGTCAATGTAAACTCAGACCCAGCACATATAAAATGGAGGAAGGAGAACAGATGACAAAGGCATAGGAATAAGTTTGCATACTCACCCAATAAAGCATGTGATTAAAATTCTTTAATTATTTTATCAGAACATCCAGCTCCAATGATCCTGAGCCAGGCCAAATGTATGCCATTGTTGTCTCATAATGCATAATTTTCACTTTTTTTAACTTGAACACTGGTGGCAGACTGCTATGTCTACCTTCATACATGTCTGCACTGCAGTAGTGAATTCAGAGATCTCTACGTAGATCTTGATTCTTACAAAAGGCTCTGTAAAAATTAATATATAACCTTCCTAGCAGAGGGCAGCATTTTTGAATTCTCCTGATTGGAGAACTGGAAAATAAGCTGTGACGGTGAGTAAAGGAAACATAGGAAGTGAGAACTGAATCCCTCCTGAATCCATGATGATTATGGTCAGTGTTACTGTATTGCTGATGAAATTTTAGTGAAACAATGATGAACAATTAAACTTCTTTCTTCCCTCATCTTCACTTTTTGTGGTGATTAGTTGTCTGTGGTTTGCTATGGTGGTCACAAGTAGAAAATAACTATAACATAGTGGGGTTTTAATTCCATATACAAGCTCTCACCGGGTGTGAATTGTCATCTTCATTGACATCAGCAATGAACTAATTTGCACCAACTGCGAATCAGGTGGTTTTGTTTCTCTCGTTTAATTGATATCGGAGATCATGTTGGTGCATGTGTAATAATATGTGTTGGTAAGTGCTAGTTTCTTAGTCAAAACAAAACGCAGAGGCATTATTCTCTACCCACAAGATATAAGTAAGCTTCAGTGGAAGTCACCTGAGTGGAGAGTTACCCTGACCTATGGTAAAAGCCCTTGTAGGGATTGCCCTATGTCTCACCATTGTGCACCTTCTTGCACAGAGCAGGCCATGGAACCCTACCCCAAGTGTTCACTTGCTAGGGGATTGCGGGGAGCTCTGTCTAATAATTTGTCTCTTGGCAGGGCACCTATGCTAGAGCAGTGCTTCCAGGACTTCCCCTGTTGCAGTTGTCCTTGAGATCCCATCACAGAGGTGCACAGAAAATATAATATGCTATAACAGCTATTTTTAATTAATTTTGACCTGGTAGAGATGGATTTAGAAGTGGACAATGTGGCACCTCCCCTGCTCAGTAGAAGATCCTTCCGTTTCTGACTCCTTTCCCCTCCACAGATACTGACCCTCCAAAGTGCTCCCATGGGAAGAGGGAAGGTCTTGCCATAGAGACAGACACTGCTCACCTTCTGTGTAAGATCGGTGCATGAAAGATGAGTCCCACCGCAACCCAGAAATCCTGCAGTAGAGAGACTAAGGGCCCAGGGATGTTTTTTAGTCCTGTTGCTACAGAGCAACAGTATAACACATGCTTATGGGGAAAAAGTACAGTGAACAAATTCCTGTTAAAATAAAATAAAAAAAATTAGCAGCCAGAAATACTCCGATCCATTCTGCAATACTTTTTATCTTCACGTGTTCCTGGTGCATGCCATTTAGAATTTTATGGTAATGATTACATTAGCTGTGTAGACTATTTTTACTAGCATTTTTTACTGTTACATTTGCTTACATGCCTAATTTTATGTTGTTGTGTTCAAATAATCGATACTAGTACAAGGGCTGTTCCATGGGGATCAAATCGTGTGAGTTTATAATATACAATATGGTCTTTGATGTATACACAGAGCATTTGCTGGGGTTTTTTCCTCTTTTTTAATACAGAAATTTCTAGTTGTGTTTATTCCCCTCGTCAGCATGCTTTATCATATCAAAGCCTTACAGACAGTGTAGAACTACTGAGTTATGTTTGGGTCATGTTTTGCAGCATGCCCTTTAATACTGTAGCTTTAGAAATGCAATTTTCAGCCTCTGCTTATTAGAATATGATAAAGTATTCCTGGTCTATGTCCAGCTCCACTAATCTCCAGACTACACTTCATGAATTAGGCATGAAGATTTTAGTCAATGTGCTTTCAAAGACCAATGTTTAGGGAATCATGGATTTTCTACAAGCTGAGGGAGAAATCTATAATAGGAGGAACTGATTTTCAAACATCATATTATCTGGAAGAAATGACCAGTTCTGACTTGTAAACAGAAAATATTTCCTTTTTAAAATACTCAAGAACTGGTTAAAAATGTATGTCTCTTAAAAGCACTTTAAAATGCTGTGAAAATACAGCATAGCATATAGTGTCTCATTTATATATTAGCTGCCTTATATAGACCTCCTCAAGGGTAACAACATAAGAATGGCAATACTGGGTCAGGCCAATGGTTCATAGAGAGTATCCTGTCTTTGGACAGAGGCTTCAGAGGGAATGAACAGAGCAAGGCAATTTAGCAAGTGATCTATCTCCTATTGTCCAGCCCCAGGATGGGTTATAAACTGGCACAAGTTGAATCTGCTTAGCAATATTATTATATTCTTTAGTGGGCATTTGTCCAATTTACCTCTGCACAGTTCACACAACTGACCGTTTCTACATTTGTGAGATCTGTCACCACAATGCTAGAGTTGTTTCATATTGGAAAACTGATACGTGAATAGATCTGGGTAAGAGAGATTACTTTTCTCAGAAGGCTAAATGCAACAAAAATAATAAGAAAAACCCCAAACGAAGCATGCAAAGTGCCATGCAGTCTGACCCCATGTATCCGTTGATGACCTTAGTTATCTCTTGCTTCTGCAGCTAGATGCATCATCTTGACTTTTGTGAAACATAAGTTCAAAGATGATTCATGACCCGATCATCTTCAGAAAGACCTGAAGCCATCAGGCTTCATGGAATTATCAACAATTTCCTACTTACTGAAAAACTCATCTGTTGGTATTCCATGCCTATTTTTGCTTCAGCCACGATACTTTTTGAAAAAAAGCTTATATGTTATATGGAATGTAGTTCTGCTCCAAGGCCCATAAGATTGACCTTTCTATGCAAAAATCCACCAATACTAGTTAACTCGGTGTGATTACACTGCCAATATTGGTCGCGTGAAATCACAGTGGCATTACGTTGTCCCTTTATTGAGAAGCGTTTTTAGAAAACAGTTATGGTCTATGATGTACAGAGTGCCTTCTAAGCATGTTGACATCAATCTGTTGTCGTCTTGTGCATATTGATAGTGTCTTGCATGATGTGGGCACTACTGGAATAATAACGAAGAACAATATTGACACATTGAGGCTCTAAGAGGAATGTTATTGCCTGTCTGTGGAGGAGAACACCTTTGTTTTTAAAAAGAGTGGATTACACAATTCATTGAATAAAATAATTAAAATAGTAAATACTCTTTGGGAGGGCAATTATTTTTGGGTGCATTTCCCTGCATTTCTTCCTGACACTGCCCAGTATTCAGCTATTTTACTAAAAGCAGTATCATTTCTTCTTAGCTGTTTGGTACAGATCAAATGTGAAATCCTGGTGCCATCAAAGTCAGTGGGAGTTTTGCCAATTATTTAAATGGACTATGGATTGCACGCAAACTGTTATAGCAGTTTAACAATGAGAACAGTGTGTGTCTACTCTAGGAGGATGAAATCTCCTATGGACCCAATTCTGCAAATTATAGATAGTATCAATGTTATCCTTTCACTGGGGCAAATGGCTACAAAATTTGTGAGGTCTGGTGACCCAGACCTTTGACACAGCTCATCTATTCCCATTTTACATATGTTTCCAATAAATTAAGGTAAAGCTGTGCTTAACAATTTCCTTTGCCACTTCGGATGATTCCAGGAAACACGTGTGCTTGGAAATTTTCAAGTTGCTGGCTGCAACTCTGTTAATTCTTGAACCCAGACCGAGAGTGATATCTAGCATCTTTGTGGTCATACTCAGCACAAACATGTAAACAGCAGTCTATAAGAGGGAAACTTGGTGCTCCCCCTTGCCTCAAACTCCTTCAGACAAACCATGAATGTTGGGTTCACCTTGGACATAGTCTCCAAGTTCTGGAATGGTATTATCCCCTTAAGTTCCCTCCCTCTGGTGTAGAGCTGCTCTTTTCTTCCCTGCCTGGGGAGGGCGGAAGCACAAAGTATTAAAGGCAGAGAGACAGAACTTTGGGTGGGATGGACAGAGTTAGGGGACACAGCGATAGAAGTTAGATGTAGAGTTAGGATAGCGTGTGTGAATTTTTTTTGGAGGAGACAGTGAGAGTGTGTGTTTTGGGATGGAGGTAGTAGATTTTGTATGTGTCTGACGTTGGGATTGTAGGTACAAGAGAGATGGTATAAGCCATTTTGGGGGAGGTAGAAGAATGTGCATGAGATAAGTACAGAGAGTAGGAGAGGGGAAGATGAGAAAAAAATGGAGTGATAGAGGAAGAGGGGAGAGTGGGAAGAAAAGATATGGGAGAAGGAAGGAGAAAAAAACATAGGAAAGAAAGGCAGGTTTTGGAAGAAAAGGGGAGAAAAGAGAAGGAACAGGCATTACAGAATATAGCAAAAGAGTGGAAGGAAGCAATAGCCTGTAAAACACGCAGGAAAAGAACTATGTATGTATTTGAAGGAAGGAAAATATAAAATGAGGGAAGTGAAAAGAATGAGAGTAAGAGAACCAAAGTTAGCTTGCAGTGAGTTTTGGTTTTATTACTCTATGGAAGTGTTGAAATATACCAATGTTATAATAAAATCAAAATGTTTTGATTTTGTTTTAAGTAATAAGATAAAATGTGCCAAGAGATAGGAATAGAAATTCTTATAACAACTCCTACATGCCTTTTCCCTAGGCATGTAGGAGTTGTCCACTGCCTAGAAACTCAAAACTTTTTTTAGTTATGCCTGTAGTTGTGGGAACATGTGACTTGTATCTGAGCTAAATTTTAATGTTCAACCCCTTATCTGTTTTCTTTTTCTTATACTTCAGCCATGACAGCTCCTAAATTGATACCCAGGGTTTTTTTTCGGGGGGGAGGGGGCAGAAGAGGCGAAGAGAACCCAGCCTTAGAGCTAAGGTCTCTTGCTAATGTAACAACAAAGACAGTAGCAGAATTATGATGGAAAGTTAATATTGCCAAATACTGCACCCTACATGCAGAATGTCTGACAGCATTCTTATTCAAGCCTTGACAAATGATAGCTAGCAAGCACGGAACAGCAGACCAACAAACTGAGCAGTAGCCCTATCTAGTGACCATCATGAATTCAGGAAAAAAAATACTGTGAGGGATAATATGCTTTGTGACCCCTGTATATGGTGATCACTGCACACTACCAAGCGTCATGAGAATCCAGTGAAATTTACCCTACTAACTAATCATCTGCAGGAAAGGTATTGGTAGGTGAAGCTTGCCTCTATTAAAATGAGTGGTAGTGCAACCCCGCTGGCATATATACTCCACATAGGTCTGGAACCAAATCGGATCCTCTGCTGATTTGGAAACCCTTCAGCCCCGTGAACGCTACACTCAAACACCAGTCAATCTGGAGGTCACAAAGCATAACCCGATCTTGATATCCAGACATCTGGAAAGCAGGTGAGGTTCCGCATGAAGACAAAGTGTTAAAGAGGAATCTTCTTTTCAGTGCAAAGTTTTTATAAGACAAAAATGTATAATAAATAAAAATCTAATGAAAAACAGGGGATGCAATAATACTGTAATAAGAATGTTTAAAACATCGTGGTAAATTGGAAGAATAACAATCATCAGCAGCTCTTTCTTTGGAAAGAACAAAGGACTGAAATAGGTGGACAATAATGGTATTGTTATCTGTCTATTTAAGTTATTTTCTCAGAGGAAGAGTAGGGAAAGGTGAGATTACTACTGGGAGTATAAGACTACAGATCTCAGCTCTTGAGTATATTGCTCTGTTTAACCTGCTGTGCCGTCCTTTGCCTTAGGAGCCACATGTAGCCACACATTGACTCTGCATTTGTAATGAAATGAGAGAGCATTTTATAATTCTGTCTTTGAGATTTGAGAAATTTAGAATCTTTCTTCTGAAATGTACCACTGAGGGCAGCATTGTTTTATAAAAATCACTACTAACTTGCGAGTGTGTTTCCATAATTCGTACCAAAAAACTCTAACAAACTGACAAAAGTAAGGATATGAAAGTTCTATGTCATACCATTCCTGGAGGTAGAGTGCATAACACTATGGTTACAAAACCCTAATTGTCAGATAGCGATATGACAGACTTTTCCCTTTTCACACTGTTTACATGGAGCAAAATTTAAAATGTGCCTAAGTGGCTTGAGGGCAGATATGCAGAGGTAGGCATCAGAAATGTAGATAGATCTTTAATAAGATTATCAAAAGCACACAAGCAGGTTATGTGCCTGACTGCCGTTGATCTCAGTGAGACTTAGCCCCTCTATGTGCTTAAGTCACTTTTGAAAATGAGATTTAGGTTCCTAAATCAGTGAAACATTGCAGTGCTGAGAAGAGTAATGCCTAAATTGCCATTACAAATCTTGGCTATGTCACTTTGAAAATAGGACAGAGCTTCCAAAATCACTTAAGCCCAGATTTTTAAGAGTATTTAGGTATTGCTAACCTAATCTAACTGATTCTACTAGAATTCTTTGAGGGGATCAACAAGCATGTGAGCAAGAGGAACCTGTGGATATAGTGTACTTTAATTTTCAGAAAGCCTGTGAAAAGGTCCCTCACCAAAGAGTGTTAAGCAAAGTAGGCTGCCATGGTACAAGAGGGAAAGTCTTCTCATAGATTGGTAACTGGCAAATTAATTTGCCAGTTACTTTACTGTAACGAAGGTGAGCATTTATACAGACTCCCCCCAGTCCTGTCCCCCCCCCCCTTTTTTTGTTTTGTTAAGTTTTGTGAGGGGTTTGGAATGGGTCCCATATGAAGAGAGAGATTTAAAAGATTTGAACTTTTCAGCTTAGAAAAGAGGAGACTAAGGGGGGATATGATAGAGGTCTATAAAATCATGACTGGTGTGGAAAAAGTGAAGAAGGAAAAGTTATTTACTTATTCCTACAATATAAGAACTAGGGGTCACCAAATGAAATTAATAGGCAGCAGGTACAAGTGCTGAAGGAACCAACTAGGGGCTATGCACAGCTTGACCTGCTGCTCACAAACAGGGAGGAACTAGTAGGGGAAGTAGAGGTAGGTGACAACCTGGGAAGCAGTGATCATGAGATGGTAGATTTCAGGATCCTGACCAAAGGAAGAAAGGAGAGTAGCAAAATACACACCCTGAACTTCAGAAGAGCAGACTTTGACTCCCTCAGAGAACTGATGGGCAGGATCCCCTGGGATGCTTACATGAAGGGGAAAGGAGTCCAGGAGAGCTGGCAGTATTTTAAAGAAGCCTTATTAAAGGCACAGGAAGAAACCATCCCGATGCGCAGCAAGAAAAGCAAATATGGTAGGTGACCAGATTGACTTACCAGGGACATCCATGGTGAGTTTAAACACAAAAATGAAGCTTACAAGAAGCAGAAACTTGGACTGATGACTAAGGAGGAGTGTAAATATGTTGCTCAAGAATGCAGGGGAGTTACCAGGAAGGTGAAAGCCCAATTGGAATTGTAGCTGTCAAGGGATGTGAAGGGTAACAAGAAAGGTTTCTACAGGCATGTTAGCAATAAGAGAGATCAGAGAGGGTGTGAGGCCCTTACTGGATGAGGGAGGTAACCTAGTGATAGATGATGTGGGAAAAGCTGAAGTACTCAATGCTTTCTTTGCCTCTGTCTTCACGGACAAGGTCAGCTCCCAGACAAATGCACTAGACAACGCAGAATGGGAAAGAGGTGGACAGCCCTTGGTGGGGAAAGAACAAGTTAGGAACTATTTAGAAAAGCTAAACATACACAAATCCATGGGCCCAGATTTAATGCATCCGAGGGTACTGAGGGAGTTGGCAAAGTCATTGTGGAACCTTTGGCCATTATCTTTGAAAACTCGTGTAGATTGGGAGAGATCCTGGATGATTGGAAAAAGGCAAATGTAGTGCCCATCTTTAAAAAAGGGAAGAAGGACAATCCAGGGAACTACAGACCAGTCAGCCTTACCTCAGTCGTTGGAAAAATCATGGCAAGGATCCTGAAGGAATCCATTTTGAAGCACTTGGAAGAGGGGAAAGTGATCAGGAATAGTCAACATGGATTCACGAAGGGCAAGTCATGCCTGACCAATCTGATCAGCTTCTAGGATGAGGTAACTGGCTCTGTGGATATGGGAAAGTCAGTGGATGTGATATGCCTTGACTTTAGCAAAGCTTTTGATATGGTCTCCCACAATATTCTTGTCAGCAAGTTAAGGGAGTATGGATTGGATAAATGGACTGTAAGATGGATAGTAAGCTGGTTAGACTATCGGGCCCAACGGGTAGTGATCAATGGCTCGATGTCAAGTTGGTGGTCGGTTTCTAGCAGAGTGCCCCAAGGATCAGTTCTTGGAACAGTTTTGTTCAACATCTTTATTAATGACCTAGATGAGGGGATGGATTGCACCCTCAGCAAGTTCGCAGATAACACTAAGCTAGGGGGAGAGGTAGATATGCTGGAGGGCAGGGATAGGGTCCAGAGTGACCTGGACAGATTAGAGGATTGGGTCAAAAGAAATCTGATGAGGTTCAGCAAGGACAAGTGCAGAGTCCTGCACTTTGGACAGAACAATCCCAAGCATTGTTACAGGCTAGGGACCGAATGGCTAAGTAGCAGTTTAGCAGAAAAGGACCTGGGGATTACAGTGGATGAGAAGCTGGATATGAGTCAACAGTGTACCCTTGTAGCCAAGAAAGCTAATGGCATATTAGGATGCATTAAGAGGAGCATTGCCAGCAGATCCAGAGAAGTGATTATTCCCCTTTATGCGGCTCTGGTGAGGCCACATCTGAAATATTGTGTCCAGTCCTGGGCTCCCCACTATAGAAAGGATGTGGACGCATTGGAGAGGGTCCAGCGGAGGGCGACCAAAATGATTAAGGGGCTGGAGCGCATGACCTATGAGGACAGACTGAGGGATTTGGGTTTGTTTAGTCTGCAGAAGAGAAGAGTGAGGGGGGATTTGACAGCAGCCTTCAACTTCCTGAAGGGAGTTCCAAAGGAGATGGAGAAAGGCTGTTCACAGTAGTGACGGATGGCAGAACAAGGAGCAATGGTCTCAAGTTACAGTGGGGGAGGTCTAGTTGGATATTAGGAAAAACTATTTCACTAGGGGAATGGGTTACCTAGGGAGGTGGTGGAATCTCCATCCCTAGAGGTGTTTAAGTCTCGGCTTGACAAAGCCCTGGCTGGGTTGATTTAGTTGGGATTGGTCCTGCCTTGGGCAGGCTGGACTTGATGACCTCCTGAGGTCTCTTCTAGCTCTATGATTCTATGATTAAAACAAACAAAAGGAAGTTTTTCTTCACTCAGCGCACAGTCAACCTCTGGAACTCCTTGCCAGAGGATGCGGTGAAGTCTAGAACTTTAACAGGGTTCAAAAAGAGCTAGATAGATTCATGGAGGTTAGGTCCATCAATGGCTATTAGCCAGGATGGGTAG
Source organism: Pelochelys cantorii (assembly GCA_032595735.1). Classification (NCBI taxonomy): domain Eukaryota; kingdom Metazoa; phylum Chordata; order Testudines; family Trionychidae; genus Pelochelys; species Pelochelys cantorii. Next base: position 33,155,289 of record CM064339.1, read on the forward strand.
GAAAGGTGTCCCTAGCCTCTGTTTGTCTGGAGGTGTGTGACAAAGGAGGGATCACGTGAGGATTACCTGTTGTGATCCCTCGCTCTGGGGCATCTGGTATTGGCCACTTTCAGCAGACAGGATACTGGGCTAGATGGAGCTTTGGTCTGACCCACTTTGGCATTCTTATGTTAAGTAGATACTTCTTGTCATCAGCCCTGCTTTATTTGGTCCTGCACAAGTTTGATCAAGTCACGCGTCGTCTTTCTAGAAACAATTTTATCCATGGACTATAGATTGAAATTTTGGCGTTTCAATTGGATAAAAAAGAACATGGGCTATATCTTTGCTGGCACTGTACTTCAGTTGATAGATTCCCTCCTAACCCCCTTCAACTCTTGACTGACACATGTTTTGGTTATCATGCGTTGCATCAGTGAAAGTAGTCCATCTTTTTCAGCAGAATTGCAAGGGTTTATAAGTTCCATTGTAATCCATGGTTAAGATTCTCAGTTTTAAGAAGCTCTCAGGTATGTGTGTTTGCTTGTGAACACAGATGCCTGCACACATAAACATATATATATATATATATATATATAATATTTTGAAAAAATAAAATAGAATGTGATTTTATGAAGAGGAGCTAGGTATCAGTGGATAGATGACCAGGCTGTCAAGGAAGCTGGTTATTAGGGCCAGAAGCACATCAGTTGTGTAGCTGTGAAAATTCCCTGTGGGCTGTCCTTTCTGGTTCCCTTCCTATCTGGCTTCCCTGCCAAATCCCCAGCACTGCACATAGCTGTGGGAACAGCCCAGGGCAGCACCTGTACCTCTGTAGTATTTGGCTCATCCTGTGGAAAAGATAGCTTTCTCTTGCTGCTGCTAATCACCGTCCTGAAAGCTGGCACCTCCCACTTCTTTGACCAATAGAATTCAGCCCCAGAGTCTGAGTTTCCACCAGGAAGTGGAAAGATCTGGCAGAAAAGGGGAGAGGAGGTAAAATAACATTAAATTTCAGAATAAAGGCAAAAAACAGTCACTGTTCTGGAACTTCCGAATCAGAAAGTTAAAGTTAAAAGCTAACCAAACAAAAAAATTAAGATTGGCCCATCATGATCACAGTATCAGAGCTTCACATGTGTAAAATCAGCCATCTGAGTTTTCTTCTAGAACAATTGTTCCGCTTATTTTCCAAACACAGATGGTGATTCTTGCAATTTGTTCACTTCCTTTACCTCTCTATTTATTTATTTCATATTTATATGTAGTACCACAGAGGTGCAGAACATTTTACACAGGGAGTCGAAGACATGATCTGTGCCTGGAGGTGTGGGGAATTTGAAACCTGTGTTAGAACTGTAAGCTGTCACTTTTAATTTGTAAGTGTTTTCCTGGTCCTGCTGGTAGAAAAACGTGTGATCAGAGTCAGTTTGGAAAAAGGCAGCATAAAACAGGTTGAGATGAGTTGGGCTTCGTAGACTGCCTTTTCTCTCTCTTTCTCTCCATTTTGGATTCCGGTATGTTAAAAGTTTGGATTTTAAGGTCTAAAATAGTGTTGCAGCTTTCCTAAGAGTGTGTTATTGTTTCATCTAACTTCTATTTTTATACGTGCTGCACATAACAGGAAGGGCTTCAAATCTAGGGAATTGATAGTACTAAAGTGTACTAAAAGCAACTTTTGGTGCCCATGCGCACCAGCAGAGTTTAAACAAGCCTGTTCTTATGCAACACACTGATGCACTTTATAATTCACACCCCTCTAGTGCTCATTGCTGCACTATGTAGAGAAACCCTTATGTAAGCAGGGATCACTATTAGAAAATGACTCCTAAAGACAGGGACAGCTACAGCCTAATATGGAATAAGTCTGTAATATTTTCAGTCAAGAACAGAATGCAGGGGCATTTGGTATTGTCAACTCTGTAGTACAGGAAGGTGAAGTAGGGTTGTAAATGCTTCATGAACCATGTCTATGCTGAATATACTGACAGAGCTAAACAAACATAGAGTCATCCTAATTACTGGTGAGCAAAAGGACATTTTCCACTGCATTCCTCCCCCCCCCTTTTTTTTTAAATTCAGGATGCTATTGTAGTTCAGAAAGCCCCAGGCAGCTTAGAAAACAGGCAAAAAATCAATAGCCCACTTGTTGAGGCTAAGTGAATTAGCTTGTGTTGAATGTAACTGAGTACCTGAACACTTCAGTGAGCAGCCTTTGTTTTGTGAGAAAGGAGAATTGTAAGGATTCCTTTCCAGTGCCTGTGATGGTACACATCTCTGATTAATCATGCCAAATAAGAAGGAGGGGGACATTTCTGCTGAGTATTAATGTGTGAATTTTCTTTCTTTTTTTGTTGGTCTGTCTGTCCATAACATACCACAGTGAAAAGAACTACACGCATTTCAAACCCAATTATGAAACTCACAGAAAAATCTTAGAGCTGTACGTAAAGGAAAACAAAGTAAAAATTTCAGACAGTTCATTAGCATGGGTCAGATTCTACAGTTCTTACCTTTTCTTTTTAAGGTAGCGGGATTTGTGCTAGGTCAGGTCTGTGGGATTTGGCTCTGTTTTATATCAACAATGCAACCAAAGACATGTTTTCATAGATTTTAACAAACTATGCAGCCTCTCTTGTGAAACATAAGGGGCTTTGCAGAAATACTGTGTATCATGACTATGTTAAAGGTTTGTTGAAGTTATTTTTCAAAGCAACATGAGATTACAGCTGTGTGACAACTGTTAGAGTTGCGTGATCGCAAATGACTTTAAATCCATGCAGCATTTTTGAAATGTTAAGGATTGCAGTTAGGATTGCCAACTTTCTAACTGTCGTAGCCCTGCCTCTTCCTTGAGTCCATTCCCCCAGCCCTGCCCCTTCCTCGAGGTCCTGCTCACTACATTCCCCTTCCCCTGGTGACTTGTTTTCCCGTGACCTCCCTCAGGGCATTAGGGAGCGGGAGGAGGAGGAGGGCTCTAACTAAGGATACAGGCTCTGGAATGGGGCCAGTAATGAGGGGTCCAGGAGGGGGCTCTGAGCTGGGCAGGGAGTTGGGGTGCAGGAAGGGGTGAGACTTCTGGCTGAGGGTCTGGGTTTGGGGGTTTTAATGACCTACTCAGCCATGGTGACTGGAGGCACCAGGGTCCCTTGTCAACTGGGACTGGTCACCCTAATTGCAGTCACATTCATTGCTTCTGCAGATGTTTGCCTTGAGCGAAATACAATCATTTTTGTTTCAAGTTACAGTGGTTTACACCAGATACTGTGGAGACTTTGACCCAAAGCTTTCAAGCTGAGTCCAACATGCTCCCCATCTTCAGTTCCCTCACCACCTCTCTTCTCACCCCTTTCCAGCTGCCACCGCTTAATTCACACCCACTACCTGTCCAGATGTACCTGCTATTTCCACGAAAATTCTCCAGACACATCTCTGGTTCTGGGGGCCATGTGTGTGCACAGTGAATTAAAATTGTTATTTTGATATTTAAAATCTATGCAGTTGGGTTAAACCATCAAAAGCCCGGAGGGTCCCTCAAGTGACTCTGTGCTCTATTTCTCCCAAACCACCATTCACCAAGTAATTTCCCTAACCTACATTTATGTCTTAGATAGGGGGCCTGTCATAGGGAGAGCCCATCAGTGTACTTAATACTTAGCATTTGGGCCAGTTCCAACTCCAGTTACTGAAGAGAAAGCAGGTCCATTACCTAGGAGTGGAGATAGGGAAGGAGAAGACATTTTTATGCCACTTTTGCAGCTTTCTGACCCTTTAGCCGGTTGCAGGTCAGTTCAACTCCTAGAGTAACCTAGAGAAGCTTCAGGATGTTATCTGTGGTCCCAAAGGGTCATTTGAGCAACAGGAAAGTATAGTTGTGTTTGGCTGGACCTGGAGTCCATCTCATGGGAAAAGCTCATCTAGCCTGCTCATGAATTTCAACCTTATATGAAGAGTGTGGCAGAACTGATATGGGTGCTAAGACGGGGGTGGGGGAGGGCCAATGCAGATTTAATAAATGCAATTTTTTAGATAGAGGAGAAGCTGGAAGCGCCACACCATGACAGCCAGAGAGAGCTCCTAGATTGAGGACAAATCACCTTTCTTTATAAATTTGGGGTACTTGGCAACACTAATTATCACACATACGCATGCTAGAAGTGAACATATAGCTGAAAAATCGACAGATAAAAAACCCCACAATGTAACCATACCTCATGCCCAAACAAAATGTGATTTTTGTACCAGTTTCATTAATTTGGGGGCTCTGATTCATGATTCTTGAACTTTTGGGGTCTACCAAGCAGTGTGGCCACATCACTTTTCCCCTAAAAACATCCTTTATGTTAAGTGCTACAAGGCAGGGATGGCATGGGGCTGCTATGTCAGCTACATGCCACTCAGGGATTCCCCAAGTAGCTGGCTTTGTGCCAGTTAAATTAGGTTTGCTGCATCTTCTAGAAAGGTGCAAAGGGCTTGAGGATTTGGCC